>WYDI02015008.1:0-26483 GCA_009867235.2 Psittacus erithacus
GACAGGTTGTGGGGGGAAAACAAGCAGGCTACATGCTTTGTCTAATTTACGACTAAGCTTAAACCACAACACTATGTTAACCTTTAAACTCATGCAAAACACCAAAGAGAGACCATAACTTGAGTGTCTTCTGTCACTCCTATTTAAGAATTCCTAAATGGGTATTTTTAACCTTTCAGTGCAAGAGAGAGCAAGTGTTGCCCATTGGGCAAGGCAGAGGTTTCATTAACAGAGCAATAGGTGATCAAGGCAAACAATCCTGCAGTAAACATTTTGATTGTCTCATTGCTCACTAGTTCTTTAGTCAGACGACCTCTCCATTTTAGGGCAACCAGTGATGTCCAAGCCTTTTGTCAGTGTAATTTAGAAGAATCTTAAGATTCAGCTAGAGGTGTGTAGGGTTTGGGTTTAACATGAAGCACAGCTGTCTGAACACCTTCTACTTAGTTACCTGATTTTATTAGCTATTTATTTGTTGTGGTTTTAGCTAACTACATGGTTAGGCACAAACAATTGTTAAAAAACCCCCAGCATATTAAAACCCCAAACTTATAGTTCCCAATATTTCACAAAGCAACACTTGCATCACTCAATTTTGCACATATGTATATGTAGCAAGCCTTTTTGTCTGCACACTTTAATGCATTTGATTAGTGGAATAAGGCAATCAGAATAGGTCTCTTATTCAGCTATATGTTACAGTGGATTTGCTGAGTGGGGGCTGTCGAATTTGCTTTAAAGAAATTACAGTAGATTTTTCTCAAAAAAAAAAAAAAAGAGGACAAAATGTGACTGCAAAGTTGAAAACAAACAGGGAGTTAAAAGTAATTAACTCTTTGTGTGAAGTAGAAAAGGTATTTTCCACTTGCCCTGCTGCATTACCCAAATATTTTCCTTGTGTCATATTATGTTAATATTTATATGTAAAGCAAATTAGGCAAGCTGGATCTGTAGTTTTTAACTAAGAATGGTGACCCGAAACCAACATGTAGTAATATCAGTGTACATCCTCCAAGGGTGTTAAAAAGCATTTGAAACATAAATGCATCCTAAATATTTTGGTTTTCGTTTGCTATCAAAGCATTGCTTCACTTTGCTTCCGTGTAGTCATTAAGCACTAATCTTTTGCTAAAAAGCTACACCTTAAAATAATAAATGGGTCAAAATATATCAAATAAAAAAAAACCTTTGTAAAAGGAAAAAAAAAGCATAAAAATCAAATTAGTTGACAGATTTTGTTGCTGTGAGCTGGATTTTGAAAGTTATTTTAAACTCCATCTGACACCTGGTTTTGCCTTTAGATACCTTAAAAAATTTGGCAGCTATTCCTCTTTGTTAGTGTGGGAGCAGCATGGAAGATGAGCAACTTCTGAGACCTTGTACGAGTGCTGGGAATGACAATGCAGTGTATACTGTGCAAAAGTTGAAGTAGTGTTGAAAGTATTGAATGTAGATTCTGCCTTCTCCTTCAGAAGAGACTTCTGTACATTTAGAACAGATCAGTAAATTTATTATTTTTTTTTTTTTTAATCTCCAGTCATTAAGGGAGCTCAGAGTTCCAGACCTGGCTCATTTTATAGTTGTGAGAACCATGAGGCTATAGAGCTGTTTGTTCTCCTTCTGCCTAATGCTGGCTCTGTAACCTGTTGCATGAGTAGCTGAAAGGCTTGCTGCTTGCTGTTTCTCTGCACTCTCACCTAGGTGGCAAAAGCACTCAGCTGCGGGATGGGATGCTTCATCCTGCTGGTAGAAGGGTGAGCAGCCCAAGTCTGTGCTTTATCTTCTGTTTTCCCAGATGCAAGGATGCTGTATGCTGCTCTTAGTGAGTTTTTGTAAACAAGTATCACTTTAGATAGGTAAGAAGGCATCTCCCTGGATGCTTAATTACAGGCCAATGCAAAGTTGTGCTGACCTGTTGTAGAGGGCACAGCAATGAACTCTAGCAGGGTGATCACCTGCCCTCAGTAAGAGTTATTTGTACATGTTCAGTACCAGCTCCAGTGTTGCATGGCATTGGTGCGCTTGTTACTTGGTTTTTTGTTAACGGTTTATGTTGGAAGAAAATCCCTGTCAAGCAGAGAAGAGGTTGTCAGGGCTCTGCCCAGCTAGGTTTTGAATTATCTTCACTGATAGAAAAAATTTAAGCCATCTGGGCAACGTATTTCATTGTTTGACCGCCATCACAGGGAAAAAACATGTTGTCTTCTGTTTGAGTTTAATTTCATGCTGTTTCTTTTTCATATTTTGTAACTCTTATTTACTCTCTTTTGTCTCTGTTGGCAGGTGCTACTGAGAAGAGCCTGGCTCCTTCTTTTTCATTCCCTTGCATCAGGTACTTATACACATTGATATTACCCTCCTGAGCCTGCCCTTCTCCAGGCTGAACAGCCCTGGTTCTTTAGCTTTTTCTTACATGTATGATCCTTCAGTCCCTTAGTCATCTTTGTTAATCAAGTCCAAAAGACATCACAAATATTCTTCAGTGGATGGAGTACTGAACTTAAAATGTGAAGTTTTTAACTAACCCCTAGAGCTCTAGTTAAGCCGCTAGATACATAACAGATGCACACAGATGAACTAGGGGATGCTGAAATCACTTGGACCTAACTGATGGACTAACCAGTGGAAACAGGAAGTCTTATTACCTGCTACATCTAGTTAATAACTAGAAGTCCAGTTTTCCTATTTTCAAGAGTAAAATGAGTATGCTTACTAGTACATCTTGGTATAAGTTACCTACAGCTGGCAAAGATCAGCTGCTTGCAGAGATAAAATGACATGGCATTTTGTGTCCTGCTAATGACATCAGTGATGAGTGTTCCATAGGGATTGCCTAACACAGGCAAGAGATTTTTCTCCAGTTGGTTGACTTTCCACTCTGCTGCTGACCATTTAAGAGAAGAAGAAAATAGTGCACAGACAATTTGGATTTTATTACATACAGAACTCAGGGAAAAGGTCACAAAACAAACCCCTTCCCAGGAAGAAAAAGTTCTAAAAAAACCCCAAACTAAAGAGAGGGATTTATCCAGGCAGGAAATGTGTATGTGTTTATTTTGATCTAAAACTTCATATCCAGATTGAATTTGAGAATTAGTTTGGGTAAAGAAAAGAAAAAGTTTAGAAATGTCAGAATGAATCTCTTTGATCATTCTGAACTGAATCTGTTTATGGTTTCTTAAGCCAGTGGCTAGGGAACTGACCTATAATATTTTTCTAATTTGTAAGTCCATAAGATGGACTTGAACTCAGTATCTTCTACCTCTCAAAAGTAACCAGAGGCCTTCTGAGGTAGGCCTTTCTGTGGTTCATCAGCTGAAAGCCTCTACTATCTATCCTAACTTCTAAAAAGAACAAAAGAGAGACTCAATATATTGCCTGTCACATTGAATGTATTTCAAAAGAGAGAATGGGGGGGGGGGAGAATCCAAAATGCTTCTATTCAGGGTGAGTTGGTCTGAATTTGTTTCTTTGATTTTTCAAGTCAGTAGCTCAACTGAAAAATCAATTATTTACATATGTCTAACTACATGCTTCTCCTTTGCCAGCCAATTGTTGGATATGGGCATTTCAACAACTGCTCTTCCTGCTGAAGATACTTAACTTCCCATCCCTCACCCTGCTTTTATGTTAGCAGACTATGAGAATAGCTTAATGGAGAGTGTATCAGTCCTGTTGTTAGCTCATTTAATTACTGAAGGAACAGAGAGAAGTCCGTTCTTTGATTTTTCCACAGAGTCACTGGAAATTTATAAACAGTTTATGGATCTGTATAAAAATCTGTGGGGCAATGTCTATGGGGGAGATATTGGGGAGATTTGTCTGGAAGGTAGAACTCAGGTAATTTGCAAATTGTTCTATTGAAATAACAGTCTTAACCCTGTGTGTATTAAAGCGGAAGAGTGTATGAAGAAAGAAGTCTCTTAAGTGTTGCTTAAGATTCCAAGCTTTGAGGGCAGGCACTCAATTGCCTTGTAAGTCGTGGGGGCCTCAGCAGTGCAGGTGTTCAAGAGGAAACTTGGTGCAACATTGAGGTTCTAGTCTCATACATACTTGTGAAGGTGCCTGGGCTAGGTGACTTGAGAAACCCCTTCTAAACAAAGTTATGGAACTGTATAGTCTAAATGACCAGTGGAGGGTTTTTTTGATACAGATTCTGCTCAAACTCATTAATTAACATCATTCTAATATCCTTAAAAGCGGATATTGTGTGTAATCCAATATTCTTAATGTTAATAATTTTTTTCTTCACACAAAGATCAAATATACAAGATTATGCAAACATTTCTTTGCTGTTCTCTACTTAATAAAACATGTGAAAGTGAATTACAAATGTGCATCTAAAAAACATAGCACTATTCATAAAGCATATTACTTCCTTAGACTTCCCAAATTCTAATTAGAACTTTACAAAGCAATAACAAAGATAGCAACTGGATTCTGAACTAATAATTCTAAGCTCAGTGCAAACCGGAAAGCCCCAGTGCCAGTAAAATAATACAGGACACCTGTTTTATATGGTACACATCAAAAGTAAGCCCCAAGGACAATAACTTTTAATATAATCATTATTAAATGTTTATTAGCTAAAGCTCAAAATATCAAGGAATGTATTGTAGTAGAGAAATTACTATCTCCCAGACACACAAAATCTTTCTATTTTGATGATTAAGATTTTGGTTGCAAATAATCTTCTGGCCCAAGGTAGCAAGTGTTATTACTGTACTTAGGAAGTAATGAAAGCATATTTCTTATCACTCAGTTTTCCTATTTATAATTTAAAGTGCACTCCTGTTCATCTCTCTGTTTGAAATTAAATTCTTACATTAAATACTTCATAGCTTTTTGTTCTCCTGGAGATAACAAAATTACTAATGAAAAAAAGTCTGTTCAAAAAACCCTGGGAGGGATTCAGATGCAGAAGCTCTAGAAAAGTTTATTACTATTTTGAAGATACACAACTTTAGTTTGAGTAAGTCCAGTTGTTTTTTTTATCTCAGTTGTTGCATCAAACGAAACAGAACTGAGTTTAAATGCAGACCAAAACTTTAAACCTCTATTCTTGTTCTGCTAGGAATGACTGCCCGTCAATAAGTGGCACTATATTCTTGCATGCTTCTCCTTCAGGACCACTTTATTACATGCCACTAAGTGTACACTGGGACAGAGAATTGAATTTGGATTCTCCCCTATCTTGAAAGAAGGGAAAAGCAATAGTAAATAAAATGAAAGTACATACAGGACTTGCCCCAGTGAATAAGGAAGGTGGGAACAAGCCTTTCTCGTAGTTAGTGCTGCTGTAATAGACCACACACATGAAGCCTCTTTTTGATTGCTTGTGGCATTTAATTGCTGATGCCTAATGAGGAGTTAGGGCTGATTTAGGCAGGCAGTTTTAAACTGAGGAAGAAGTGCTTGAAGTTATAGCAAACTGAAAATTGGTTGGTCTGAGTTTTTGGTCTTACCTGCTGCTTGGGGAATAGTAGTAGGAGCTGGAGTTACTTCTGTTAGGGTGGTGCTATGCATGTAGACTCCATAGCTTTGGGCAGAGCTTGATCTACAGATGATGTTAGTGCTCCTGAAGGCAAAAGAGATCCTGTTAGAATGATGTGTCTTGTAGAATGAAAGGGGCTCTCTTAATGGAGAACAGAAATTACTGAGCTGGGGGTTATGAGAATAGGTTCAGAGTAGTCTTGAATTGAGTGATTGTTGGTGGGTCAGATTAAACCAAAGCAAAACCCACTGAGTAGTATTATATAGATATTTAAATACAGAGCTTTGATAAATCAATAGAATTAATTATTGAAATGAGCTAGATTCTTAACTTTAACATCACTGTAAATCAGTTACGTGAAAAATGGTTAGAGAAGAGCAACTTCTCTGAATGAATGACGGTATATTGGATTTAATCAGAGAGCTTTTGAGGGGAAGAAAAAGGAGACAATGTTGAGAGAAAATAAGCATTGCTGTAAATAAAAAGTAGATTCATATATGGCAAGGAAAATAAAAAAAGTAATGGACCAAGTACACTAGTGTACAATTTAACAGGTTTTGGGAGCAGTTTTTCAATGAGGCTGCTATATCCCCTGAGGCAAAATTTGATAACTGTCTACTACAAGCCTTAAACTTTAAAATGCCTATATGTACAGGAGATAAAAAAACAGAGAGCAGCAAGAGAAACTAAACCTGTGTATTGCATGTCTTCCTTGGATATCGTAATAGTTTGAAAAAAGCTGGAGCTATGGCATTCTCATATACAGTCTTGTATTGTTTCTTTTATAGTAACATTGCTGCAATACTTACCCAGAACTTGATGTTACAGAAATGTATGCAGAGTGTCTACTAGGCTGAAATCCCACGTGTCTGTGACTGACTTTTGATCATTAAAGGCAGACTTGGGTATCCAAATAATATTTTTTTATTTTATTTTATTTTTTAAATAAACAGCTTCCTGTGAGGTAGTGAGAGCCTTTCACCTCCCAGTAACATAAGTGAAAAGTGGCAGCACCTTGCTGTGTTGGGATCCTTTCATTTCAAATGTAGATACCTTGAATTTATTTGTGTGAAATGGACTACACCTTTTTCAAGAATGGAGCGAATTTTAAGCCTTAGTGTGGGATACTTTCTTTCACATTTATTATATTCTTCATGGGTTTCTTTAATTTCTGACTACAGCAAACAACTATGTGCTTTTATGGTAGGTCTGATCTGACAAGAAGCAGGTGGAATGAAATCTATTTTAAAGATTATTTCCTCCTTATCCAAATTAATGTACTTTTAAGGTTCACTGGAAGGGGAACTTGTTTCTAATCCAACAGAGACTTTTTTAATTTATTTATTTATTTATTTTTTAGTGGCAGGTCTACTGTGGGTCTGTAGACATTCTCTTGTAAAATTCACATTTTCTGCATCAGTAATTTTCGGAATGTGTACACCCAGATTACAGTGAAACAGATTTATTTCAAAACTGCCAGGAATACAGTCATTTGAATCAGGGTGGGTAATTTCATTTCATGCATCATCAGTGATGAGAAAGATTGTGTTAAATAAGTCTCGTGTTGCAGCTGTGCAAACATTTTGGCTTATGTCTTCAACACTCATTGAACTCAAAGGTCTTGCATGGAGCTGTTGGTATTTATGATGATACAGAAGATGGAATAGAATTTGTTTCAGCTGTGTTGGCTCAACAGTTTTGTAGAAGAATCAAAACTCATTTTTGCTGGTTTCTTGAGATAGCAGCACAGATTTGTGAGGTAAGAAGGTATTGTTTCTATGTTTAATAGGGTAGAAATACGCCTTAGAAATTATTGGAGTATACCGGTTTAATTTGAGCAAAAAATAGAATTTGGAAATAATTTAAGAGAAGGATAATGCTACCTTTTCATTAGCGCAAATATGATTTAGAAGTGTAATATCTTTAAACTGTGGTTTCAGGAGTCTGCTGTTGATTATAGATTTTTAGTAGCTGAAGTAAGGGAGTGCATCTTGCACATTATTTCTGAAGCATGCAGTATTATACCAAACTGCTAAAAATCTATCAGTAAAAAAATATCACCTGGTGCTGTTTCTTGTTAGTTATAATTTTGAAATGGGCAAGCATCTCAAAATAAATCTTAATGTTTGAGGTAAACTTGGAAAGTAAAAAGTTCTGATTTCTAAAGCAAATCAAGGTTTAAAATTGCTATGAGGAGTGCTGAACAACTGTTATCTACCCACAGGACAGGTATAGCAGGTGAAATACAAAGTTCTCGTGGGGTACTTGAATATTACTCGAGACTCCTCTAGAAGTACTAATGTTTAGTCAGAGGGAAGCAGTTAATGCTTGTTTGTCCTCTGCTGAGATGGTGCTGATAATCACTTCCTGCTGTGAGGGTAGTTTTTGTAATGTCAGTATCTGTCCACATGGGAATTGGGAGGCAGTTTTGAACAGTCACTTGAGCTATTGAGTAATGATGACTTTTATGCTAGAGACCTTAGTTGATCAAGCAACTCTCATCATTTCACACAGTTGTGAGAGACTCTGCATCTTACAGAAATTGAGATTTTTGACAAATACAAATTTGTCTTGTGAAACCAGAAGTTACTGATTTTTTAAAAGGTTTTCATAAGCAAAACACCTTTACCTTGAAGTAGTCTTAACTGTTTAGCACAAGAGCCAGCACAAGCTTAGGCATCCAAAGCAGGCTGTATGTGGAGTTGGGAAAAGTGACCCCAACTGAGAAAGCAGCTGAGTCTCACCGCTGGCCTCCCTGTTTCACTTTGTTGCCCTCTGTGCCCCAATTGCTCCCCCACTGACCATGCTTCATTCCTCTGAGCTCTGGGATGTATGTGGGGTTTTCACCTCAGTTTTTCCTAAGGCCCATATTTGGTTCATGTCCTTGAAGAATACTGACAAAAATACTAAGGGGGTCAGGTACTTATTGGCGTGAAAGTTTTTGGTTTTATTTCCCAAGTGCATCTAGAAAAGGCAGAAGAAGGGATGGATGGTGATAGCTGTCTAATGTTTTAACAACCAGACAGCTATCGCCAGAAACACCTTTCTGCTGTGCCTGCTTCTGTGAGTGAGTTACAACTTGCAGACATTTGGATATGCTTTTTACCTCCCCTTTTGAAACAGTTCAGCCATAGAGAAAAGCAAATTAATTTAGAATTCCAGATCAGATACAGTTTGGGAATGTCTGACTTGTTTGGGATTAGGAGATGAGGATTTTGCTGCAACATCTTTTAGAACAAAATTACTTCAGCCTCCATTTAGATCATACTGATCTAGTCTTTGCTAGTCTATATTAAAAATGTGGCATCAGTATTTTAACTTACTAAACTTTGTTCTTAGGTATATTTCACATTCTTACTCTTCATCTTTGTTTACTTATTATCTTTACACAGAAACATGCTTTGATATGGAAAGTATTCTACTAAGACCAATTTAAAATGTCTTTGTAGAAATGTTTGTTAGTAAGGGTATGTTATAATTTACCACACAGGATTTAAAGTCAAAACCTGCAATCACTTTGTGGTTATTCCAGTGCTGTTAGTAATGGCTGATAGGTTCTTAAATAAATTAATCGATCAGATGACATTGAAAGTGGTAAAGATTGTGGAGTGACTTGTTGGAAATTAGATCAAGGTTTTATCTTCAGGTAAAGGACTGTGCAAGCTGCAGTAGCACTGGAAGGGTAACTTTTTTGAAAGGAGGCATTTCCATGAGAAGGAATACATTCCTTGTGCCCTGTTTGTGCCTGAGCTGCTCAAGAACCTTACTAAAGGTTAAGACCTTTTAGTCTAGTTCAGCTTGACTCTGTGTCTTGGTATTACCAACTTAGTCATCCAACTTCTACTTCCCTAAAATTCTTCAAGGTCCCCGGTAATGTTGGTATGGTCTCCCTCTCTCCCTTGAGATGATATAGAGGAATTTACAATCATTACGATCCAGTCTTGTAGCTTGGCGTTCAGAGAGCCCCACTCACCGACACGCAGCCAGATGTGTACTATAGAATTCACTCTGCCTCAATTTTCTAATTTTTGTTATTGCACACCCAGTTGCTGTGGAATCTGCCTGAAATTTGCTAAATGCCAAATACTTCAACAGTCTGCTGAAAAGAAACAGAATGCTTGACAGTCTATTCTTTGTTGCTCTTTCAGTGCTTTTATGTTTACCAACATAAGACTGATGTGACAACAGGTTGTGTCAAATGATGGAATACACATATTCAACAGGCTGTTCACTGGCTATCTGTCATTTTGCTTTTAAATGGTTTGAATCAATTTAGTGTACCTCTAGTTTTTGGCTACATTCTGTGTATCTCTCAAATTCATGGGCAATGCTAAACTTTGTTTACAAGTTATGGTGGGTTTGTTGTTTTAAAAGTGGGGAAGATTGTAATGCCCAGCTGTATTCTTGCTTATGTAACCAAATTGGATTTCATATCCTTCCAGGAAGCTTTGTGGTTGATTATTTTGCCAATTTTTTTGTAGTTCTTCACGTTTTCATTCTGATGTGAATTCATGAATTAATTCATTCCATATATTGTGCCATTATTTTTTTTATCAGTAGCATCTTTTAAAGAGATGCATCATAAAAGCAATTTGAGAGCCCTTCCCTTTAGATGAGTGATTATTTGTTTTGGCTCATTGGCCATAAACTTTGAGATTCAGCAGTGTAGTGATGAACCCATGCAACATCCTGAAGCTGTAGTTGATGTTGGTGGATCTTTAATTGAGTTTGAACAACAAATTTTGTTCAGGCTCAATTTATTAGTTCCATGACAGTCCCTAAATGCTAATTTTTATTGATGGTGACAATGAGGAAATTAGGAAAGAAGGCTGATGTTCCTATGATTTTTATTTTTTTTTAAGAAAAAAGGCAGTGAAAATAATAATTGGCATGATTGTGTTGTGTCTGGAGATTCAGCTAGACCTTTTTAGCCTCTCGTAACTTAATCAAAATATGAATGGAAAGGGTGACAGATTTCAGCACAAGATTCTCTACTGGGCATCTGCACTGTGAAATTAGAAATAATTGTTGTTGTCCTTGGTATTATAATATTTGTTACTATGCAGTTTTAGTATCTAGTGCTTTTGCTAACATATGAATGTTCCCTTTTAAAGGGTGGATTTCTGCTTCTCTGATCTGCAGCTACTTAAGGCTGTGGGGGTTCTAAGCTACTTGGTAGCAGGCAGCCTTCGCTACTTCTGAAACTCCACAAAGGTACGGTGAGATGGGATATAAAGCCTAGTGATAAGATTGAACTTGGAATAGGCGGCTTCCCTCACCTGCTGTTACGCTTTGTCCTACCTCAAGGCTGTTTCGAAAATATCATGATATTTAATGCCTGTAATAATTATTATCGATCATAGAAGAATTCCCCTAGAGAAAAGGGAGATTAAGGAAATTGTGGGTGTTTGAGGAAAATGATCTATGATGGGTGAGAGATCTTGGGCTTGCATATCTTTCCTGGCTAGTGCTACTCCTTTAAGCTGCTTTGACATCCACAATCTCAGTGTCATTGTGAAAAGCCACAAAAAGCACGTTGGCTTTCACGTCGTGGCTGTCTGCTTGAGCTCTTTCTGGTGGACACAGCTTTCCTGTTTGCAGGAGTTACATTTCTTCTCAGAGTCAAGCAGGCAGTGCAGAAGTCTTCTGACCTCTTACTCTGGTTGTGGAGTCCAGTGCAGTCCAAGTGCAGGCCCCTGTTTGAGTTTTGCTTTTTGAACATACTACTTTTTCGATCATACTGAACTTAAATGTCAGCCATGATTAAACACAAGCAAATGTCACCCATACCTATGATTAAGCACAGCTGAGAAGGAAGCCATTAGGTTTAAATATAAATTTCTTTAAGGATTTGTTTGCATCTCTCTTTTTTACTAGTCTAGAAACAGACATAAAACAGTTCTGGCTGGCTTCTGTTTTTTCTTTCCTGAAAAGAGCACATGTAATGTTGATCCTATACTTCTGGAAAACATGCCTCTTAGGCTGCTAAACATAGAGACCTAGAAGTATGTGGCTTGGTGACTCATTTTGAAAGTAAATAATTTTTGTGAAAATTATTTGTAGATCACATGTATAAAACTGTAAAGTTGACTTATTTTTTTTTTTGTTCAGTGTGCACTACCAAAACATATAATTTGGAGTAATTTGTAAATTTAAGTGGCACTATGTACTTGGCAGACAGTGCTGGCAAGTGGGAAGCAATTGATTAAAACTAAAAGAAATGAGTGACTACTTCATTTAATAGAAACTTGGGATAATTTACATGTCATTGTGAAAACAGTGAGAAACCAATGTTTAGGTGTCCTCACACTAAAGGAACAACTTGAACTGGTTCTAGTTTGTACCATGGCAAGCAATGAGAATGAACACCTGAAAAATAGCAATTAAGAATTAAACTACTAAAATGTCAGCTTTTTCCACTATTCTAACCCTTAAGTATTCCATATTATTCTACTGAGAAAAAAAACAGTCCTCTGGATTAATACTGCTAAAATGAGAATTTGGATTAATAAATATTTCTTAGTTTTCCTTATACATAACAATACTGACTTTATTAAAATATCTTGAGAATTACAAAATGACCCCTGTAGAATGAGCTTCAAGTTGCAGTGATTGTTTTGCTTCAAGAGAACTACTTCCTCTTAAGAAAAATGCTAAAACAAAATAAAACCACAGCCTAATCCGAAGTGTATCTTGGCAAGAAAGTATGTGGTGAGTTAAAACCTCAGAGTATTTTGTTGAGTTTTGGGAAATATCGGTGGCTTACATATCTCCTCCTGTTCTAAAATCTGGGGCTAAAGGAAAATTCCTCACAGCTACCCAGTTTAAGCATGGTACTTTTGTGGTTCTTCTGTATGAGAACTTGATCCTACAAGACAATCCGCCTCCTTAATAGGGATATTGTAAAGGGATGGATCCCATTGGGATTAGAGTAAAAGATGAAATTCAGCAACAGAAATTGGTAAAATCACTGGAAATCTGAGAGAAGACTTCTGCTGACTTTTCTGCATTAAGTGCTTTTCTTCCATACCTTCCAAGGAACTTTTCACTCTTATAGATTATCATGGTCAACTCCCAGCTGCATCTTTCATTTCTTTCTTGGAAACTGGAAAAATTCAGCACTCATAATCTGCCCTACTTCTGTCATCTTCAGTTAATTCCCAGGTTTTTAGTTCATTTAGAGCTTTATCTGCTTTACCTTTGTTTCCTACCTTACGTACCTGCAAAACCCAAGCTCTTAATATTGTCAGCAATAGCAAGTCTTACAATAAACACTGAAAAGAAAACACTGTAATACTTTTGCCAGGTTACGATCATTTTATGGTAGTAAGGTTACTAAAAAATCAGTACTAGGGTGAGGGGGGCAGATGACAGTGACAATACACGATGCCAACTTTTGCTGTACTGGCTGCTTTTTCTGCTCTTGTTCAGACCTCTGTCTTGTGTTCCACTAAAGAATGTTTTAGGTCACTAACCAAATATCCATAAAAGGCTAGTTAATGCCAACAAAAACACAGCTGAAAGGAGGAAACAGTGGGAGAAGACAGTAGGAGCAATGGGAAAGGAGGAAGGTTGCTGTTCAAACCAAGTCTACCTTCAGACTAGGCATGTACAATGCCTTGCTTTCATTTCTTTTTCTCCTTAACAACAGACTGTTCTAACAAATATGTAATCCTGATCATTAGCAAAGCCTGTAATCATGTTCCATGCTTTCTGTGGAAGTGTCAGAGTTATGTTAACAGCTTTGAATGACTCAACCTGTTATGTTATTGACAGATGGTTATGTCATTGACATAACAGGTCATTGACCCATCGTGTTCCTTTATATAATAAAATGAATAAATAGTTTCTTATTGAAATTATTCTTGCATAGGGAAATGTAGTAATATTTCCAGAGTTTCTAGATAAATGTTTTTAATTTAAATTCCATTAGCACCAGCCTTTCCTTTGTTTTAACTTGAAGGTCCAATTCCTAATTTAAATTTTGATTCATGCTTGTTGCAGCTGCTCATGGGTGTATAGGTGAACACAGGGTGTGCAGATATAGATAATTATCTTGGATGGCTGTTAGTGCCTACTTGCACATACATAAAAGCAGAAACAGTCATGGTCTGTTCAAAATTCCACTCAAGCAAGTGACAACTGTCCATTAAATTTATGCAAACTTGAGGCTTTGGATTTAGAGCCTAAATTCTCATGCAGAATGTAAGCACTTGAGTCATATCTCTGTTTAAAAATTAAGCCCTAGCTATGTAATAAAAAATTTAGATGTTTGGTAGCTGGATCACCAGTCATTAGAAATGTCAGTTTCAGTAATTTCAGATTTGCTCATAGAGAGTTCACATCTGCAGACAGCAACAAAGGGGTGTGCTTCCAATAAAAAGAAAACTTTTAAGGCCTTTTTCCCATTGTATTTGATTGAGTACTCTTTTTTTTTTTTTTGAGTAAATTGACACATATTGACCCCCACACACTTTTGCCCTAGCTTGACAAGAGCTAGTTCTGACTTCATGTCATAAAATGAGAAGAAATTCTAGTGTGACTTGAAAGTTGCATGTGAAATGTGCTGGGTCTTTCCCAGCAAAGCGGAGAGTTTCTTGTAGCTTCTGGGCTCCAACAATCTCCTATAAGGGGTAAATTCTTTTCTTTCCTGATTTTGTGATTGTGGCTTTTTTAGTGTTAGAGATCAGCTGGTGTTGGTGTGGTAACATATACACAAATGTAAAGGAAACTAGGGAATATGGGAGAGCACAAACTGACTGGCATATGTACCCCTGCAGGACTGTATTTTTTAAGGCAGACTCAGTAAGATCAGGGAAATAAGGGAAGGCTGTTTTGAAGAACCACCTTTTTGAAGTACAAGAAGCTTGACCTGAGAACAGTGAAATGGGTTGGTTGGTAAGTTAAGAGGATGCAAGTAGACTTTGCTGACACTTCAAGTCTTGGCTTTTGTACAGTTGAAGCAAATGCATCTTGCTTCTCCCAGTCTTTTACTTACTGTTTCCCCCTACTCATCCACTTGTGGGAGAAATGGTAATGAAATAATAGGAAAATTATTCAGTTCCCTCTTTCATATGGAAAAGCAAGGGTAAGAAGGGCTTTTTCAGTTTTTTATCTTTGGCTAATGAGATGAAACCTTTGAAAGGAGATACTGAGATTAATGAAGATAAGTAAGGGAGAGGTTCTGATATTTAGTGTTGACCCTCACCAGCTCCAAACTCTCCATGGAAGGAGTCTGGTGTGCTTTCTCATTTCTTCCCTATATTTTCTTCTATTCTTTTTCCCACCTACACATTTTCATGAGCTAAATATCGTTCTGTATGTGGACACACAGCAAAAGGTTTAGAGCTTCAAAATACCTTTCATCCTCTTCAACTTATGTGCAAAGATATTCAGCAAGATAAATGGCAATTGCTGCTTATAGGCAATGTGAAAAATAATAAAACTGAATGATAGTTTGTGGTATTGCACTTCTGCTTCTCAGTTTGCAACCTATGTCTGTGCAAACCCTATGCATACACAGTCCAAACAAAGAAAAGGAAAAAGAAACTTGAAAGAGAGCAAATGCTTTATTAATAATTGCAGGCCATTATCCATTCAAGGCGAGATGTGGAGGGGAGAAAAAGCCAATTAGTTGACTTTGCTATAGATGTAATTTGGTCCATTGAGCTCATTGAAAAATGCTGATCTTTAGGCATGACATTGTTTCCAGAAGATAAACTAGGATCTAAATCTACAGCAAATGAACTGTTTTAAGGTGCCTTGCACTTTATGCAGGGGAAGGAAAAAGGACTTGAAGTTAAAATTGAAGTAGCCTCTCTTCTTTTTCTGATAGATGCAAAACCAGTCTATAATAAAACCTTACATTTAGGTCAAGAAAGTAACAATTGAAATAAATAATCTCTTTCATAATCTTTGGATGAAGACTGCATATTTTTAGCAGCTATTCTACATGCAACTCAAGTAAATTATGGCCTTAGTACAGAAGCAGAGTTTTACAGCCTCTGTTTGTACTGACTGGATCAGGAACTGATCGAAAGTTGCCTGACCTCCAAGTGCAGACCAAATCACTTAGACTAACAGTAATATATTCTACCTCTCATCAGTGTTTTCTAGTGTGGGCTCAATGCCGTACTGTGTATGGTATCAGAATAAACTTCCGTTTAGTCCAGAATCCTGTGTGAATACATCTTAAATTGTATCGTTTAACTTCTCGTGATTCCAAAAGAATACATCTTATTTCACAACTTTTGCTGTTACCATGTGTTGATACATGGGTTAAATTGAGATTGTCTGGATGCCCTTGTGGCCATATTGTGATTATCTCAATGCTTCAATAAACTGAATAGCATAATAAATTTAAGACCTCTAACTTACCAGATTGGATGTGGATTGATGTAGAAAAGTCAAATATGGCTGTTCTGATGAGTTGGCTGATTTTTAACTCATTGATTGTCAGCTTATATGTGGTCAAGGTGGAAAACCCCCCCCAAACGCTAAAATGGAACCCAGGGAGAGCTCTGAGGTGTGTATGGTATAAAATATTTCTGTTGCTGAGCACTCCAAGAACAATATTTTTAGCTAAGTAACTGTAAGCAAAAAAAATTCAAGTTTGTTGGGTACTTTTGAAAATAGTTGTTTTAAGCACTTACGGAAAAAAAAATAAAAATCTTTAAAGTGTGAGTAAGCCTTGGGAAGTTATTTTCCACTAATGACACAGCCAGAAAAGAGTGGAAACAGCAGAATTTCATTGCTAAAACTTGGATTGATTGTTACTGTGTTATGCTGTTTTATAATGTCTTTGGAACAAAGAAAATATCACCTTTTAATATATAGTTATAATTTAATATTCTAAGCTAGGAAGGAAGGAAAGAAAACATTTAACAGCCCTTCCTATTTCCAAAACTGACTTTATGGATCAGAGGGTTTGTGGTTTTTTTTTTCTTAATTTACATTCTGTTTCAGCAGCGTTTTCTACCCAGGGCCTTGCTTGTAGGTTTGGATTGGGTTGAGTGCAATAAACTAACATTTGAATTTTGCTTGTAATAGTGCAAACTGCGAAGAAAATGTTCAGCGGTGTATTTTTTGTATTTTTTAGGTTTCTGTTATCTTCCTGATGATAGAGGGGCAAAACCTGAAAGGGAGTAAAAGGTTTGAGGTTTCTTATTCAAAGGTTGGGCTATTCCATCAGTAAAAGAAGGCCTTAAAAGAGCTGTATTCTCAATTTGTACAGTTTGCATGGGTATAAAATTAGATATTAGGAAGAAATTATTCACTCTGAGGGCAGTGAGGCATTGACACAGGTTGCCCAGAGAAGCTGTGGCTGCCCCATCCCTGTCAGTGTTCAAGGCCAGGTTGGATGGGGCTTGGAGAAACCTCGTGGAAGGTCTAGTGGAAGGTGTCCCTTCCCATGGCAGGTGGTTGGAACTGGATGAGCTTTAAGGTCCTTTCCAACCCAAACCATTCTATGATTCTATGAAATAAATAGCAGACATAATTTAAATGAGTTAAACTGATTCAGATTGATCCAAGTCAATACCCCTCCAATATGGGATCTTTATAAGTACACAGACATTTTCATGGTGTATCTTGGCACAGTCCTAAGTGCCTAAGGGTGGTGGTGTACATGGAAATTGGAGAGTCTCTGTTTAAGCATAGCTTAAATGTAGGTGTATGACATGGGTTAAATCAGTATGGTAGCCTGAACTTTGGCTTAATATCTTTCTGTTGACCCCTAGAGCTGCCATAAGCCTCACTGTAAGCCTCAGGGCATGCACATCCAGCATGGCCAGCATTTGCCCCTAGCATATATGACCCACTGAATGGGAGGATTAGGGTGGCCATTCATGTTGCTGTCCTCTGCGGCTTCAAAGCAGCTCCCAGTGTGTCTGCTGAGCAATTACCTGGCTAACACTTCAGTGGGAAGCTGAACATTATGTTTGGATCTGCTCTTTCAAATTAATCTAAAAAGCACCACAGTTACTTCGGTATGCTGTTAAAAAGTGTGATCTACTCCTATGATTCTTTCAGCCAGCTACTTCAGACAAATGCTGGAATTAAAGTCAATCTATAATGGCTTTTGCTTCAAACTGGGGTAATTTCAACTTCTGCTTACAAAACAAAATATTTTATGCCAAAGCTCAGGCACATCAGTACCCTTAAAGTAAAAGCTTTTTCACATTTATGACTTCAAAAGTCACAATTTCCAATCTTAAATTATAGTTAAGAAACATTCATTTTCCACTGTGCAGTGAGCTGGAATGTATGGGAAATGCAAACTACAGAGCATGTTTGCTTTCTTGCTTACTTTCACTGTGATAAATAAGGAGTAGGTCCATTCACATCAATTATCGTTGCCTGGCTCTTACACAAGATGAAATTGATTGCCAGAAACACTAAAATTCATATTGTGGGAGTGGAAGAACTGTGAAGATGTAGGGGCTTCAGAAGAGGACCCATCACAGTGCTGGGGGAAAAAACCCAACCAAACATGACAACTTTGATGTTTAAACAAGAAGTTTAGAATAGATTATGCATGAATTCTAGACCAGAAGCAGTGAAACGTTTTCCTTTTCTTCTGCTTGCCCTTTGCTGGGATGTCAGGTGGAGTTACAGCTTCCAATAGTAAGTCCACGATACACAGAAATTCAAGAACCTTTTGTTTCAATCCCATGATAACTGTTATCTGACCTTCCATACAAAGTAACTCAGTATTAGTGAGGACACCCTGCCAGGAAAAAGAACAAGAATATTGAGCTCTGACTGATTCAGATGTGGAGAGCAATATTTCAAAAGGCAGATAATTTATAGACATATCAACTTTTATTATTGCATTGCAATCCCTAGTATAGAGTAATAGAGTAAGTAATAGCTACAAGTTTTATTTAAAGGAAAAAGAACATTTTTATTTGGCTTTTCTACAGTGGGTATGAACAAAGTGACATTGTTTCTCCTTAAAAAAACAAAAAGCAAAACAACAACAACAACTAAAAAAAAAAAAAGAAAAAAAAAAAGAAAAGGTTGTAGAGAAGTAATTTTTATGTATTGCATAATGCTTCTATTTCCCTACCAACTTCTCTTCTTCTACAGTAGGGTCAATTATCATCCTCTTTTACCAGTTAACAGGAAAAGGTCAAAAGTGAAATAAGAAAATACCATCTTTCCTAAAGGAACAGAATCATAATGTGGAAGGGAGCCTGTAATTTGGCAGCTATAGCTTTGGGAGGCTAAAGTTTAGTTCAGGAAGAAAATGGAATGTCTCTTGGATGGGGAGATAGTGGTCATCAGAGAATGCAGCTGACACGATTTCTCCGCGTAGAGCTGACATAGGGGTGCTTGGTGCTGTCGCTGAAGGAAGGCAAGCAAAGGCTGCAGTTTATGCTATTGTCAGTTCTGCTTTTTTGTCTCACATATCATGTTCAGAATTAATCGTGTTTACTATGCTCCTGCAAAGCAGGTAGTGAACATTGTATAATTAACTGGGAATATCCAGTCCTCCATTTTCTTCCATATAACATGCAGTAGATTTTTCTAGCTGTTATTCTAACTATGTTTTTTGATATTTTGTTTTGTATGCTCATGGCTGTTATAATGCGTTGGTTTGCATCTGTGATCCATCTTCAGGTAATATCTAGTGTAAATGACTGAATTTTTACACTTTTCAGTTTGGAGATGAGGTGATGTTAGACTCGTATGTGTGCAACCACATCATAATTTAAGATAGTTATTTCAGATTTTGGCTCAAAACTAGTTCTTCTATTGCCATTGTGTGTTGAATAATATAATCATTACTTCATTAGAACTGAGGATGGGTAAAGAAGGAAGTAATAAAGAGGGTGAGAAGTAATAAAGATAAATCCAGAATAGACCTTAAAATACAACCTTATGATAATTGCATTCACACTTACAGGATAAGAAATGGTGTTGTCTCTGCAGGATGACCATCTGCAGCCTAACAAGACAACGGTAGCTCCTGAAATGGATGCCAGACCTAGTGCTGTGATACTTTAACAAATCAGATCTGAAACCTGTGGTTTTCACTCATCATTGTGAATGTATACTGAAAAATTAAAAAAAAAAAAAAAAGAAATTAAATATCAGAATCACAGTCATCCTGTGCCCTTAGTTGTAGAACTTGTGTTTTAGACCTTTGCATGGTTAATAAACATATGTCATAGAACAAGAGAATCTTATTTCCTCATCTAAAGTTGGTTTCTGAGTCTTAGGTCAAGCTGAAAATACGGCATGTGTCCGATAGAACTGATGGAAGCTTGACTGAAGGATGCAGCATCTGCTTGCTGCAAACAGTTTCTTGTCCATCAGGTTCATTGTCTTTCTCTTGCTGCTTCAGGTAACTTCAGCCAGACGGGTCATTGTTGTCACTATAACAGAGTTGCCTTATGTTTATAAATCAAGGAAAGGGAATTGTCCTTACAGTTGCACCAAGAGGTTTTAATAATTTTCAATTTCAACTGTTCGAGAAATCACTGAAACTTCTTTTATCTGCCTTTGGGGATTGGATGTTTGGTTTAGGCCTTTTCTAACATGCATTTATACACAGCTTGTTTTTTGGTCTGTGCACTGAAGTTGATTATTCAGTATTGTCTTTTTTATTTTTACTTACTTTAATTGCTGCGGGTAATTCAGTTATTGTTTATCTGTTGGATACACCTAAAAGATGTAATCAGAAATAATATCTGCTAGGATACATAAATGCACAAATGCATAGAAATGGCTATTCAGGCTACAAAGAGCTTAAGGTCTAAAATGAGACAGAGTAGAAATATGAAAGGAAACCAAATAGAAGACATGCTGTTTTCTAGAAGGATAAATGATTTGTACAGCACTCATCATACCCAGAAAAATTTGTTGACTGTTCCCCAGACCAGCCGTTTTACATCTGTCCTTAATCCATAGACAAACCACTACTAATTACACCACGCTTCCTCTTATGCTGCAGATTTTATTAATAATAGAGTTGGCATAATCCTGTATTAGGTATTTGCCATTGTCTGGCCTATTTACTTGTACATGCTGTCCTTTTTCTTCCACCTATGTGGAAAATTTAGTATAATTTTTTCTATATTTGTAGGTTGATTTCTATTACAGAATAGAGATTTCTTACAAGTGAGAAATAAAATTTGTTTTTTTATTTTAGTGAATAGCCTAATACATTTGCCTATACTTTGAAAGTGATTGTCTACAGCAAATATGTTATTCCATGTCCCTGAGGTGTGGGGTTTTTGTTTTATGTTTTTTGGTTTTTGATTGTTTGGGTTTGTTGTTTGGGTTTTTTTGGGGGGGTAGTGGTGTTTGTTTTGTTTAGAATGGAAAGAAAAATTGCACTCATACACAATCTGTATATAAGTAGTAGTGATTAACAACTTTGATTTGCAGCTATAGCGTTATCTTTTTCTTGTGAAAAATGAGTCTCCCCCAAATACTTTATGTATGAGGTGGTTGTCTGTCCTTTCTACCAGTTTCGACAATGAGAAACTTTTCTTACAATGCAAATAATAAGATAGAAAGTGGTGGATATGCAGTTCTTTGTGACCTTTGCAGTTCATAATTGTCACCTGTAAGAACGCTTAAGACTGTCTTTTGTGTAGTTTATGCTTTGTGTCTGTATATGCTTACTAACTAAACAGACCAGTAATGATGGACTTAAGAACACAGAAGAAATTCTGAAACATGGCAGGCTGAAAATAATTAAAATCTTCACCCTTCATTTGTTCTTCATAATTTGTCTCACCACATTTGATAATTATTGGAGAGATTAAAAACTTGCTTGTTCTCAGCCAATCTCCCTCTCATACTTGATCCCTACAGTGAAGTCACACTGCTGAATTTGTGGTATTGACTTCATTTCCATAGCAGCACGGATTTTTTTATTGTGGCATCCCATGAGTGAAAAGATTTTGACTTCACTGTGGGGTTAAGCAGCTCTAAAGGAAGAGAAAATAAAACAACTGCTGAAGCAATGCATGTGATGGCTTGATCCAACAAGTGTAAATCTTGGGAATATTCTACTTACTTTAAGTCAGTGGGGCTGCTCTGTGGGGCTTTCTTTCATATTAAGAACCAAAGGCTAAGTCCTATATTGTGGTCAAGTTTGGGGGTTTTTTCTTCCTGAAATACTGCCTTTTCCAAAATTTAATTGAGAAGGAAAATTTTCCTTAAAACGTATGTATTTGAATTATTTCACATACGAATACAGCATTGGCATGTATGCTCTTTCTGATTACATCCTAAAAGCCACAGTATACATTATTTGGCAACATACCCATAAAAGTGCTAAACGTATGCCCATAAAAAATAACAGGAGTGGGATGTTTTCTTCTCTGGCTGGTATCATTTAAAGGTCGTGATGACAAAGCATGTGTTTAGAGAAATCTGAACCACCACCAGGAAGAGAGGCAGGAAATGGAAACATTGTAACAAGAACTGTGCCTGTTGTTCAGCTGAGCAATGAAAGACGCTTTGAGAATGGGTGCAGTGGACTAATGTCGGTCAGTCTCCTGAAAAATAGAATTACGCATAGCCAGTAAACTCTGATAAAATAAAGTCCAAAGTCAGTCACTGACAGGCAAATGCCAGTTGTAGCCTACAGATTAGTAGGCTCAATTTTAAACTTACAGTGCTTAATATTCTTCTCCTGCCGTTTCTAAATGCATTAGTTTAACAGTGCCTGAATATTTTTTTGGGGGGAATGACACACAGACATCCTTCTGATCCTTCTAGTTCAATGCAAAAGCATTGTAATCATGACACTTAAAGCTAGTCTAAAACTATAATGAATCTGAAATATATTTTGAATTATTATTTTTAAAGCATACTTTCAATTTTTATATTAAAAGTGAGTTCTCAGGACAGCCAAATACGAGAATGAGTGTGTTACGGACAGATAAAAGGTGTTGAAATAAAATAGCTCTTTCCCGCCCCCTGCTTCCCCTCTCAAAAACTCCTATGTCTCACTTGGACCGGAGTATATTTGACAGTGACAGTGGATAGTGCAGGGATGAAGAGTTAAAATACCTAGAACTATCTTACAAATTTGAATCGTTATTTCATTTATAAGATGGAGCTAAAAAGTCTGTTTCTGAGTTAGAATGCAGCATGTTTGTGCAGAACATAAGGCTATTTTAAAGAATTAATCCTAAGAAAGATTTGCTTTGCCTTTAAGCAAAAATGTTTCACTGTTTTAATTTGTGTGCTTTCATGTTATGATTTACTCAAGTTTATTCTTCTTTTGTGAAATGTAACATAGAGACAGATTATAAAATGAGAAGCCATTACACCTTGTGTGAAATGTCATGGATGGCAAGCACACCAGGAAACTTCTAAAAAAAAATAATGCAAGTCTCCTTTATAAAGCACTTGGCATCATATAGATGGAAAACAGTATGCAGGAGAGAGCTGAACTCTCTCTTCCTCTGGCTCACTTACTCTTTATGAGTTTCCCTACAGCATTAGACAGGATCCAGCAGATGGTATAGAGAATATCAAGGCCATGACCCCATGTCACGCAACAGACTTAATTAACATTTCTTTTTTCTTATCCATTCCTTTCTCAGACTCCTGAAGGGGCATTTAATGTGCATGAAAGGGTAAAATTGAAGCTATGCATATGGAAGAAAGTGCAATACTTTCAGTAATCTGTCTTTGTTATGGAACCACAAATGGAAATAAATGGAGTGTAAGTCACAGAACTAAGGAAAGTTGCTTTGACAGTGTTTCCATGATGGATCATTTACTAAAGAAGACAAATTCATCAGTCTTACCCTCAGATTACCAGTTTTAGAAACACTTTATTTCTCAATTGTTGTTTAGTTTGCTTGTACAAAGATCGCATATCTCATGATGTTTCAGATTTTGCAGTTGCTGATTATGAACATTTTCACCAACTCTGCAAGGTACAGAAGAGAACAAAGTTCCTAACAGACTTGATTTTGCATGCTGTGACCCAACCATTGTAATTTTGTCTATGGGAAATGTGAAAATGGTTATCCACATGATGTATTTTTTTTCACGCAATTCATATTCAAGAGACCATCAAGCAAGCCTGAAAATGGGGAATTAGCCTGGATTTCAAATGAACAGAATTCTAAATGAACCAGTAAGTTTAGGTTTGGGACAGAATTCTCTCATTATACAATTAGAATTTAAGCCAGAAAGATATAATTCTGGAATGAGGAATAGTTATGAGACATACGAGTAGTGAAAAATAGTGGATGATCTTGATGGTTCAGAATGAGGTGGCCAGGAGGAAATATACTTCTGTGTAATAAACCATCAGTTTCATTTAATCTTTTCATTGTACAATTTGTTGTTTTTATTTTTTCATGGAAGAATTGTGCCCATATTTGGATGAATGTCTTGCTAGCATGGAAAGAAGCCTTAGTAATGCAAAATAGATATGAGTTAGGACAGAAGGTAAGACATCACATGCAGAAATAATTATATTAGTAGGTAAACAAGTAATGATGGGGTAGGGGGAAAAAACAGAGCAGATTTCTGTTTATCCAGAACAGTTTCAAGGAGCGGACTTAGTTTTGTCTGGTTTTCTTTTCCCTTTGCTTTTTCTCTAAGCATTTGCTGACCATGGATCATGTCAGGACCCAGTTGTGGAAACAGGTTTATGATTATGTGAGCCCCATGGTATAATTACAGGTTTCAGTCCCTGTTTTTCATTATTGACATTTTGTCAAGTTTCATGTTTCTAAAATCAGGTTAATAACCTTCATGGGGATGTTTTAGTACTGACCAAGTGTATGTACAGTGATCTTGTAACCCTTAGCAATATATTTCCAGCAATATGTATCTTTCATTCAGCACCTAGGCAGCTACTGATTTCTTTTTTCCCGTTTACATTGTAAGTACAAAAAGCCTCTTAGGTAGATTGTCCAGATTTAGTCTGAAGGCCTTTTTAGGATTCTCTGCATTATAGCATTGCTTTTTACCAGTTTCTGTTTCCTAGACAGTTGGGAGTACATAAATGGTGATCTTCATCTGTGTATCACATCCCATTTACACTGTGGGAGAAACTGCAAAGTGCTTTGATTTACTGATTGGCAATTATCTCGGTTCTTGTCCTTAGCTCTGTTTTCTTTCTTTTCAATGCTAAAGTATCCAAGGTGTGTTTAATTGATTTAGTCTACAATATACACAAAGAAGTTGAAAATATCAGCCCTTTCTGAGGGTAGTCTTATTGCAGAATCATTTTTTCTTTCTAAAAGTATGTCTTAGTAGAAATAAAAATGCTTGAGCAAGAAATTAATGCTATTTCAAATCAAACTGCAGAACACAGGGTTTACATTTAACCTATAAAGAATTGAAGGTCACATGCACAAGTTGGAAGGATTCCCTGAGAGATCAGTTGGTTAATGTTAGTATTGTACTTCACAGCAGCCTGAGCTGGGGTGTGGCAAATATTTTGCAAACTATTGAAAGTAAAATACGTGCCAGTCACTTAGCTGGAATACGGCTTTGCTTTCATTTTTGCAATTCTTTGCTATAGGGCCACCTCAGAGTTCTAAGCTTTTCATTTCTGTAAAAAGTAATTTTATCTATTCAGGTTTATGTGCAAGGATGGCTCATATTAATTTAAAAAATTATATTCAGTAAAGACATACAGTTGAGCTGCAAGGCAGAATTTAGAATTGAAGAATGTCTGTTAGAATGGATTGTGGTGATGCTTTTGCAAGGACTTTCTAGCTCTGACTCCAAAAAAACAAGGCAGGATTTAAAAGAATCTTGTCTTGGATAAGAAAATGTGGCTGTCTTAACAGCGTATAAGTAAACATTGTAGAGTTTTCACCTGCCTTTTAGCAAGAAAAGAAGATAAAGAAAGAATGGAAAAAATAAAAAAAAAAAAGCTAAAATGAGATCCAGAGCTGATTCCCATTATGCTTCCTAATGATGCTCATTACAATCCTAACTACATTTTAATGCTGAAATCTAATGCCTCCATTCATCATTGGAATGAAATACAAATGCTGACAATTGACAAACTTAATAATAATAAAAAAGTTCACAAGACTCAAAACTGTCTGTGCAAATTTATCAGGAAACACAAAGGAAGCTGCAGCTCAGGAATACCTTTCTGGGTAAAAAATGAAAATGAAACCGAAAACTCAACATAGGAACAAAACA
The DNA here is from genome assembly GCA_009867235.2 of Psittacus erithacus. Taxonomy (NCBI): domain Eukaryota; kingdom Metazoa; phylum Chordata; class Aves; order Psittaciformes; family Psittacidae; genus Psittacus; species Psittacus erithacus. The sequence continues at coordinate 25,646 of WYDI02015008.1, forward strand.
AAACAAAACAACAAAGTGAGAGTCAGCCAATGAACACAAACATTGGTATTTACAGGCTGTTTAGGGATAGGTTTTTTGCTCGCATTTTTTGCTCATGAAGCCCCCCTTTGCAAGCAGATACTAAATATAAAGAAAGTAGACACAGAAGGAGAGCAAAACATTTCTGAGTGATTTTGATAAATTAATTTGAGATGATAAATGTTACCAGCAGTTACATAAATTATAATCTTTCACATTTATATCTGTCCCATTCAAAAGCATCTGAAAATTATTAACATGCCTACCCAGTTAGCTTCACAAAATTATCAGTTGTCAATGTACACCTACATCTTATGATACATTGTATGTCTATAAAATTAACGCTGTGAACTGATCTTAAAGGGAGCAAAGATTGAAATTAATTTCTCTTTTCATGTTTCTTGGTTCTAAGGTTTGAAATGTAAACATCCCAAGTATGTTATTTTATTTTTATCATGCTTTTCTACTTTTTCTTTCACATAATAAAATCTCAGTAAATGTGAAGATCTGTGATGATACTGAATGGTAAATTATATGATGCGTGGGGAATTTTATCCTGATGGTGACAAGGCTGAACTTTTTTATACCTGAAGTCTAATTGCCAGTGGTCATATATAATCTCACCCTACACAAGAAACTATAGGGATAAAGTTTGTAAAGCTGCTATTACACTGGATGCAAATATGTTCTGTCCTTGTAGAGGAAAATGCTAATATACATCTCCCATTAGATGCCTTAGTTGGTGTGGTTTAAGCTTATTTGTAAATTAGACAAAGCATGTAGCCTGCTTGTTTTCCCCCCACAACCTGTCCTTCCCCCC
>WYDI02015009.1:0-19533 GCA_009867235.2 Psittacus erithacus
ATAGCCTCTTCCCCAAGTTATTAACCTAAAAGGACCTTCCCAGTTATGATTTTCCAAAGACTTTACCATTACCATAACGGGTTCTTTCCCTGGTATCTGATCTGAGCCTACATGGGTTAGAGCAGAAAAATACCTAATCACTGGGGGGACATTCATGCCTGTGTGTAAATCAGAAACAATGCTTTGCTGACTCGTGCATTTGGGGTCTCCCCTATCATTTTCCCTTTTTGTTTTATATATCTTTTAGATGACCTTACTTGAGCAGGGAATTTGGACGAGATCATATCTCCAAATTATTATTTTTTTTTTTTTTTTACGCTGCCACCCTGACGCTGCTTGGGTGACGTCTGATAAAGCTTGTGGTTGCGCTACCCCTCTCCCTTTTTCAGTTAGCAGTTCTTGTTTCAGCTGATCTATTTGTTTCTCCAAGTCTTGGATTCACTCCCAGGTTACTTAAAACACACTAAGCAAGGCTCCTCCCATTCGCTCAGCTACAAACTGTTGGCAACCACACTTTGCATTAACTCTGTCTTGCCCGAAATGTTAATCTACTACCCGTTAAAAAATTTTACACGAACCCGACAACAAAAAATACACAGAACACCATTTGCCCTCAACACACACACACATGTGGGATCCCACAAGCACACTCCATCACAATCCCCACATCTGCCTTCCAAGACTTGGGTGGTGCGGTCAGAGCATTTGCCAGTGAAGTCTGAGGCAAAGAAGTCATTAAGAACCTCAGCCTTTTCCAAATCCAGGGTAGCCAGTTCTCCTGATAGCTTCTGGAGAGCTATAGGAATAATAGAAATAATAGGAATAATACTTGTAGTATTCTTTTCATAGAAGAAAAGAAGTGTTCAAAAGCAAAACACAAAGGCTCAAGGTCACCTGTAGGTATTTTATTTCCTTATGTGCCACCTTGCATTCCAGCTTTTGGGACAAGTTCTGCAAGCCATATTGACAAAAACGTGTTTGTGCTTTTCCCGGCCAGGGGCTGTTGTCATAAGCATTTCCAAATTACTGTATCTACAGAGCACTGAATTAATTAGTCATGATACATTTTTGCCATGTGACTGCATAGATGGTAGCATAATGTCATGAAATCTACCAGCCTGAACTGTACTGTTTGAAGAGGTGACAATTTCAGGGGAATATTTTCAGCTCTGAATGCATGCTATTTACCTTGAGTGTAAACTGCTAGCTCTCACTAATGTAACCTCTTTTCTCTCCCTCTTTTTCAACAGCCAAGCCTGATGGCTTGGATGAATATGTATATACATATCTCTGGATGTTTTATATACATATATTTGTGCTCATGCAAACGTAGTCTTCTTCCTCTTTATGTTCATGCTAAAGTACTTAACATGTAATGATTTTTATGAAAGAAATGACTGTGTGTTTGTTTCAGCACATACTTCTAACAGTATTAACTATTACCATTTCAAGATGGTGACCTCAACATTATTAACACTGTAACCTGAAAACTAATTTTGCAGCTGATGAGCTACTTCAGACTGTGATCCTATGAACACTGTACCGAATTGATGGAGTATGTTGCTGAAGTACTGAACTTGCCCTAATTGTTCTGCAAAACTTTACCTAAAAGACATCATTCCTGAAACAGTTATGTATAGAAAAATTCAACCGAAGAAAATGAAAATTTTCCCTGGCTGATTGAAGTCGATATTAAGATTTATTAAATGATAATTTGTATTTTAAAATTATTATTATTTAATTAATAAGTACACAATAATCCACATTTCTAATGAAATATTTTATCAGAAAACATATTTTACAGGAACATGTTAATTTTTAATACATTCCAGAAACAAAAGTATCAGAGTAAATTCTTTTATCATCCCAATTTGAAATGGCAAATATTTCATTTTAAGGAAGTAAAAATGCATCACTTAATAGTATTGTTCTATATAATTTTGTACAGTAGGAAATGTATTCTATGCATCATATTTTTTACTGTATTATATTATTTAACATAGAATTGGAATCATTCATGTTTCAAGCTGAGACAAATGCTGAAGTAATCACTTTTTTAAAGAATGGTTATTTTATTTTCCTATCAACTAAATTGCATCATTTCCTTCTAAACTACAGCAGTACCGAGGCTCAAAAGGAATCAAGGTGAATCATATCTTATTTCAGACTTTGAATCATCTAAAGAATGAGGTTCGTAATGTCACTGCATGTTTTTACTATTGCCACTGAAATTGTTATTAATAACAAGAATGGGGAGTAACAACAAAGTGTACATTTTTGTGCTGTTCTAACCATATGTGGCAAAAGGATGGCCTTTGCAAGAACAGAATAAGAGAGAAATAGATGCAGCAGATCTGCAATTTTTACAGAAGTAAACAATTTGATAGCAGTGTTTAGCATGTAATAGTCTGGGTTAATAATAGTCTTACTAAGTTCACTTCCTATCTGTTGCCAAAGCTTTCATGGGTCTGTTAACAAACTTTTTTTATACATTATAATAGACTGTCTCAGTAGACATGTACAGGCATTTCAGATGAAAATAAAAAAAAAGATCTTTGAAAATCTAATGACAGGGCAAGAAAGGCCAGCTTCATTGACACAGCAAAGGTAAGTGCTAGCATCTTGATCCTATACATTAAACAGTAGGTTTCCTTAATGGGCAATGGCTGGTTTGATTCCAATACACTGGAGAGTAAGAAGCCAAAAGAAGGCTAAAGGAAGAATTATATTATCTAAGTAGTACTGTGAAGAACTATTAAAAAGCTTTAAAGCATGTAGATGCTGCAGGAATGTCAGGGTCAAAGGAGGACAGCTGTCACAGAGAAGTGAAATACTTGATGATTTTAGTTGTATGAAACCAGAAAAAGCTATGTTACAGTTGTTATGAATGTTGAGTATGTTAGGAATGTAGAACGTGTAGACTCAGATGCATGTTCAAATCCAGAATAAGGGCAAAGTCGTGTATTTTGCGCAGTATCCAGACTTCAGTGACAGGGTGTTCTGGATTAGAAATGCATCTTTTGAAAAATCTAAAAATCTGCTTGCTAAAGATCACCAAGACAATGTACGGTTTATCAGTCTTGTAATCCAATTGAAACTGCATGTTATTTTCCTACAGTCCACTTTACCTTTCCTGAATCCATTAAACTAAATGATTTTTTTTTTTTACCAGTGTATGAATCTTGATTGCATTATAGGAGGTGATACATAACTGCTAAAGGAATCAGATATTTAAAAGGAAAAGGAAAAAAAAAAGTTTCTGTTGCTTCTAAGAAAAATGTTTTTGTCACAGTTGTGAATGGACAAGCAGGGAAGGAGGTTAAAAAAAATGGCACATTTGATTAAAAAATACCTCTGAGTCAGTATGAACCATCAAGATACAACAAGAACTACTCTAAAAATGACACTGAATCAATAAACATATACGCTACCCATTATTTCTTTTCTAAAACAAAGATGAGATATCTTAAGCGTGTACAGAATATCATACATAAGGTAAAAAACCAAAAAAACCCATACAAAAAAAAACAAACCCACCAAAACACCAACACTTTAAAGGGTATTTTTTTCAGGTAATACCTCTCGATGCATTGTCATTATGACTCAGAAGACACTGAAATATGTGACACTTCCATTTTTACCTGTGGGTATCTGAAGGAAGGATTTTGCTAGTGAGTGTTGCAAAAAAGAACCGACTGAGCCTTAAGGAGGCTGAAGAGGAGGGAGGGGTTAAGAATCACTCTAGTGCAGTGAGTTTGAGTTACAGACCAAATGGCTATTAGTATGATTAGATAAAGGAAGAAGGAAACAGAGTAGAGTTTTGAAAAAGAGAAAAGCTCAGGGGCTTGAATACCGTCTTGACAATTAAAAGGGCAACCCAGATAATTTGTCAAGAAACTGGATTGAAATGAAATGAGGTTTGAGGAAATAGATTTTTGTTGGGACTGGCTGCGCGACGGCGACACCTTGTGAGCAATCCAGACACCTCGGGGTTAAAAGACGGTGTCTCTGCAGGGTGCACGAGGCATGAGCATGGAGATCCAGCAGGGGCCAATCGAGTGTTGCCATCCGGCGCGTGAACAGTGTTGTCAGACCAATCAGAAGTTGTTATGATGCTCGTGCTTGTTCAAGTTTGTTATATAAGCAGTGTGTTAAGAGGCAATAAACGGCATTCGCTGGATCATATTGGTCGGCTCAGCGTTGCCCGTGACTCCCGCGTCACGACAGATTTATGAGTCAGCACCATGTTAGATGCCATATAGCTTGAGATAGTGATAAGACAGAGAGAAGAAAAAGCACAGCTCTGAAGGACAAAATCTCAATAAAAGACAAACAAGGAGAAATGAAAAGTTAGAAGATATTTTGAAGTAAAGGTGGAAGGGAAGGTGGTAAATCAGCAGGAGTATGAGGCAACAGAAGCCAGTTTATGTTTTCAGTGCTTTGCTGACACTCTTGTTGGCTTGTACGTACTATTTCAGTGAAATCTGGTTTTAACAGCCTAGAAATCACAGGTTCATCAAATTAATGAGTATTAATTTCAACATAAATCTGGAAAAGAAAATCTATTGTCAGGGAAAATTGAGCTGGCAAGCAAGGAATGGCTAATAGTTCTGTCTAGTGATAATAGGTTTTCTAAATTTTGTTTTTCTTGAGACTTATTTTTGTTTTGACAAAACAAACATATCTATACACTTATTGGTATCTCCCCTTTCTTCTGCCATGTGCTGCCTGCTGCTACATGGATGTATTTTTGGCACGTGCTCTGCCAGAAATTAAGTGGTAGTTATTACTTTCTCTACTTTTCATGGTTTGAAGATGAACTGAGAGCATGAAGACCAACTAGGCTTCGTACCAAAGTCCATTTAGTAATACATGTATTTGACATGCGTATGACATCTTTGCCTCGCAGCAGTCATGGGAAGGTTACAGAATACTTTTTTTCTGGTTGGCTGAAATTCTCATGGCACCTGGTCAGATGTTGCTGTCTTCATGGGCAGCACTTCATCATTAACAGGTTAGTTGTAGGGGAGCCAGTTAAGCATAAACGGAGTTTAACCAGACCCAACCCTCTGCCAGACTACCACCATGGCTTGTCTTGAGTTGCACTTCTGCCAAGATCAGGGCTCTATTCCTGTGTGGGCTTGACAATTTGGCTTAATATCTATTTTCTTTCCAGCTTTCTTTTATAGCTGGCCCAATTAAAATATACATTGTCAACAACAGACATTGTATCCCTGAATAGCAAAATAGAGACATTCCAGGCTGCCCTGAGATCTGAGGTATTAACGTACAACATGAAAACTTCAGTAATAGTGTAGTGACTGTGGGCTGCTTATGAAAGATGCAGACCAGCCTGACTACTTTTAGGTCCCATCCTGCAGACGTTCCCATGTTAACCATCTGCGAGGAGGCTTCTCTTATGTGCTGAGGTTCATGGAGTTACTTCCTCTTCTGCAGTGTAATGCAGTGTATTCAGTTTTGTCACTGAGAGTTGTCTTTAACCTTATACCTTTGCCAGATTGAGCAAAACATAAGGTCAAACATCTTAGAAAAATGATACATGGAGAGTTGTTTTCTTCCCCTGTTAATACTGGAATATTAGATTCCTCTTGTTAAAATTTATTCTAGAGTTATACCAAGGATGCTGGTTTATCACTAATCACTGATCTTAGTTTAAACTGCATCAAATAAATATTATTTCTTGTGCTTTGGACACTTTCTAATCTGACAGGTAGTAGAGCAGCAGACACTTCCAAGTGCTGACAGAGCTGCAGCAAGTAAGGAAGCAAATAGTCAATCTCATTCGAGGACTCTGCCACAGAGAAGGAACATTTATACCGCAAATAGCAGTAGTTCACCACAGTCATCTGTTTCCTGGTTCTGTAGCCATTTATCTGCAAAAAAACTTTGACATTCAGTAAAAGGCAGTAAAGAAAATGGGGCAGGTAGGGCACATGATGGAAGACCTTACAAGAAAGGTACAGTGGTTGACAAAGATAGCTTGGGCTCTTGATATGACTAGGATCAATTCTCGTAAAGGCCAAAATGTCTTTTTGGTTCCTGGAATAACCTTGAAGGGTTTAGATTTACATCCTGCCACTGAGGAGATACTAAAAACTGAGTTGTCAGTGTCTATTGTTTGTCCTCCAATTCACTTAGGAATAGTTCTGAATAAAGTAAAAAACAGAGTCCCATAAAAGGTTAGGGGGTTGCCAGCTTTAAATATTCAAGAGTAGATGTGCAGAAGCCCAGGCTTCTGGTATAATTAAAATATGTAGAGATACTTTCATACTTGGTGATTCAGTTCCTTTTAAAATTTATACCTTTGTGGTCCCTCTTTCATACCAGCTGCAAAGAAGCTTGGGTATCTACTTTCCTTACTTAGGTATTTCTATTAAGTGGGGTGGAATTGGGTTTTGGATGTGATAGATTTGGGGTTTTTTTTGTTTACTTTTGAATGCAATTTTGAATTTAAAGGAAAGTTTAGAGAGGGAATGATAGTTTTGCATACATTTATGTTTACATATTCTTTAAAGTAAAAATATGTAATCTTCCTATTAAAAGTTAGTAATGCGAGCCCTGTTTTCTTCTCTCCTTGGAGTATTTAAGCTATGATTTTGAGATTTCTTAGCTGTCCCTTTACTGTTTTGATTATATTTCTACTTATAACAACATGAGAACTTAGGCTAGCAGTGAGTGTTTCAAAAACCCTCCGCCTAAAGTCACGCCTAAATTTAAAGCTTTATAAGAAAACCATTACTAAGAGAGCTTAGTGAAAAAAGATCTTCTAAAAATTACTGCTGAGGAGGTTTGTAAAGATCATGCCGAGCAGTAGGTCAAAAAGCCCAACCCATTGACAACTGCTAGAGTAAGGGAATTCACTTATCCTGGTAGGTGGCTACTTCTCTTCACTCACCCTTCTTGACACTGTTCTCTTATGTCATTTGGAAATATTCAGTTAGGTGATCTAAGGGGCAGACTTTTCCTGTGTTTATCTGTATGTAGTGGAGGTCTGGGGACTTGTTACTGCTTAATAGGCTACTTTAATTGCACTTACCAAACAAGCTCAACATCATAACAAAGCAAAGTGCAGGATGGAGAAGGGATTCGTATCAACTGCATAAATTCTATTTTGAATACTTCCTTTCTAAACTGCACAGGCCTTCTGAATGAGGTAGTATATCATGAAAGTCTTACCCAGGCTCCTGTCCTTCTATGGTCTGGCATTTTTGAGGACACAGCTAGGATCTATTTAAGTTATGTTTTCTGAAGTTTGTATAGATGACATAGTTAAAACTAGCACACAAGCTCTGTGCGAGTAAGGCATTCTCCTAGGACAGAACAGAATCAAAGTAGCTTTTTGCCAAGTCACAGTAATGAAAGGAAAATGCTGTAAGATGAAAACAGACATTAACTTGTCAGTGAATTGACTGATGAGGCGCTGCAAATACCTTATGTCCAGCAGAAAATCCAGGTGAGAATCCATGTAAAGAATCAATGGCCTAACTGCCAGAAACGTGTTGAAGAGCTGACAAAATGTGTCAATTGTATGTTTTTCAGGATTTAAGGGAGAAATCTAACCTAAGCTCCCAACTTTTTACTATAGGCAGGATAAAACAGGCATATATATTCATGTAAGCATAACTGATATAAAACTTTGTAGGAAGTCCTAATCCAAGGTTAAGATAGACACATGACATATTCATGTCTTTCCTTTGAATCCAGCGGAGACGGTGAGATTAGCTGTGTAATGTTCTAGGGAACTGAGACTTAATCGAGTTATGTAATTTAATAGCTTGTAATAATCGACCTGAAAACACTTTCAATAAGTCTGTATTTTCATGTTGCCCACTGATTTCATCCAAGTCTCACATGTGCAGATACAGCTGCAAAACCTCTGTATGTGCTGGGCCTCAAACTGTTGAGAACCTGGGTTTGCTTGCTGCTATGGCAGTACTTGCAAGGTTTAAATAAAAATAAAGTATCACTTTGCCAGATAGATAGATAGTCTTGTGGTTTAAGCCCAGCTGTCAACTCAGAGCCACACAGCAGCTCTCTCACTCCCCCCCTTCTTCCACCCCCGCTCCCAGAGGGATGTGGAAGAGAATTAAAAGAACGTAACTGCCACAGGCTGAGATAAGAACACTCCCGTAACTAAGGTATAACACAAAACCGCAGCTGCTGCCACCAATAATAATAATGCTAAAGGAAATAACAAGAGGAGAGAATACAATTGCTCACCACCCTCTGACCAATACCCAGCACAACCCGAGCAGCGATTTATGCCTTCCAGGTAACTCCCCCCAGTTTACATACTGGGCATGACATGCTGTGGTATGGAATACCCCTTTGGCTAGTTTAGGTCATGTGTCCTGTCTCTGCTTCCTCCTGGCTTCCCATGCCCCTCCCCACTGGCAGAGCATGAGGCTGAAAGTCCTTGATTAGAGTAAGCATTACTGAGCAACAACTAAAAACATTGGTGTTATCGTCGTTGTTCTCCCAGACAAAAGCCAAAACAGCACTGCACCAGCTGCTAAGGAGAACAGCTGAATCCAGGACAGACAGACAGACAGACAGGTATTACAGAATGGAGATTTGGAGGTAGATTGTGAAGCTAGAGAGCTGGTAATGTATCCATTATTTACATATATTTTGTGATATGCATAATTAACAGCACAGCACCTGGAAAGTGCACATGCCCTTCTCACATTGTTTTAAAGCTGTATTATCAGCTCAGCTATATTTAACAATTACAGCGTTAATTGAGCTCAGAGTGAACAAACTCATCTACTGTTTCATTAAAGAATTAACTTTTCCAATTAAAGTTTAGCTTTCTTTGGTCCATTTATGTAGACATCATCCTAAAGCAAACAGAGGAACAATTTATCACCATTGCAGCTTTCTGAAACATATTCATGATGAGCTTATTCAGCCTTAGAGTTACTGAAATAAAACTTTTATAACAAAATTGATTAGACAGATTAAAGGAAAAAAGAAGTTCAGTATTATTTGTACAATGACATACTAAATAGTCAACTTACAAACCAAGCTGTTGTCACTAAAATGTTTCAATAGTCATTGGCTAGGCAAGTCAAGCATATGTCTATATAAAATTAATTCTCTTACAGAGCACATACCTCAGTGTGCCTTTGCAAAAATACACTAAGACCTGAGGTCGTCTGCATTTATGCTGCTCATAATTAAAAAGTAAACATGGACAAAACATTTTTGACCTACAATTTCCATAATTTTTTCCCCTTTCCCAACTAAAGAAGAAATGACAGTGATGCTAACCATAGAAGTCTGAATAATAAGCCACAAATGCAAACTGTAGGATACAATTATTACTTCAGTGGAAAAGAGTTTAGTAAAAGCTTTCACGGTTTTAAGCAACACCAAACAAATATTTACTCAGTGAAAGGTACTTTATCTTATTTATTCATATTTGGCACATCTGATAGTATGAGATTTAGTAGACAGTGATATATTTTGGAGAATCCAGGTGGGAACAGTAATACTGAGCAGCTACTGTATGAATGTTTTATTATGCAATCCTTACCTGTCTATCTACCTATCTACCTACCTATCTATCTTTTTGCCCTAGCACAATAATATCTGAATGCCACAGAATACTCACCTGTATAATGTCCTTATGAAGTGTCAATTGTCTCATTTTTAAAGGTGGAAAATAAGAGATAGAAAAAAACCTTTTTATCACAGATTACTTAGGTAAAATATAGCAATTAGACCAAATTTTTATCTCTTAAGACTACAGTTTGTTACTTAACCATTAGTTCATTAGTTATTTGTAATTAAATATAGATCAAGTGAGATAATTGAAAGTGAGTCTGTTATTTTCAGTTTGTAGAAAGGTTGAATAAAGTATTCTTGCACCAGGTTTAATAGCTAGAACTGTGTATCTGTGGGAAAAGTAGTTCTCAATTTGCTTAATGTGGGTTCCAGTCAACTTCCTTCTTTTGTCCCTCAATGTCTAACTTAGAAATGTCAACTGATTCAGAAAATCTGGAGTCTGGAAAAAGCTCTCCTATTTTGGTTTTTGGTTGTTTGTTTGTTTGTTTTGTTTTGTTTTGTTTTTTCTGGAAAACTTTAAAAATTCTTACTTGTTCTAAAAAACATCTTATTTTTGGTAACGCTTTCATAATTTCTTCAGCTTCCCACTATGTTACCATTTTTCATACAGGTGCTCTGCATTTCATTACAAAGAAATCTTTTTACTGCTTCTCCACCACCCCACCCCCACTTTCAGCTTTTCTGTCATCATTTCTGAGTTTCAATAGAATCTGTGTTTTCAGGATGGTCTATCAATTTCCCAGGGTGGCAATTCTTCCAGTTTCAGATAATGACATTGAAATTCAACTTTGTTTTGAAAACCTGTCATGGTTTAAGCCCAGTCAGCAGCTAAGCACACACAGCCACTCATTCACCTGCATTTCGATGGGGGAGAGAACTGGAAGAGTCTAAGTGAGAAAACTCATGGATTGAGATAAAGACAGTTTCATAAGTAAAGCAAAAGCTGTGCAAGCAAGCAAAGCAAAACAAGAAATTAATTCACCACCTCCCATCAGCAGGCAAATGTTCAGCCATCTCCAAGAAAGCTGGGCTCCATCACAGGTGACCATTACTTGGAAAGACAAACACCATCACTCAGAATGTCCCCAACTTCCTTCTTCTTCTTCCAGCACTATACGCTGCTGAGCATGACACCATATGGTATGGAATATCCCTTTGGTCAGTTAGGGTCAGCTGTTTCAGCTGTGTTCCCTCCCAGCTTCTTCTTGTGCACTCCCAGCCTACTTGCTGGGGGGGTGGAGTGAGGAGCAGAAATGACCTTGACTTAGTGTTAAGCACTGCTCAGTAACAACTAAAACATCAGTGTCTTATTAACAATATTCTCCTCCTACATCCAAACCCACAGCACTACACCAGCTACTAGGAAAAGAATTAACTCTATCCCAGCTGAAACCAGGGCAAAACCTTATTTCTCTTAGATGATTGAATCTATTACAGTAAGGAATAGATGCATAGAATTGTCATGTCTCAGAACTGCATTGGGACTTTATAGGAGAAATCAGAAGTATACATGTTTCCAAATACATGGTTTATTTTCCTGGAAGTTTATTAAAATAGATAGGAAGGATTGTGATAGTGGGAAAGCCTGTACTACTTAGGTGTTTCTAAGTTTCCTTCCCTTCTCACAGCAGTCTGGTGAGGCAATAAGCACTACCATTATACAATTACAAACCAAAGCACTGGGAGTATTTTCATTTTGAGAACCTAAAATTTATGTATCTAAATCCAAACTATTACCCTGGACTTTCTATAGCAGTACAAATACTGAGTCAACATTAAGCAAATCAGCAGGGGTTTTATCTGCCTGCTTCTGATTTCATGATAGCAAGAGCTGTACTTTGGGAATACTTGCTTCCCTTTAGTGAAAATAGATGATTTTTGGAAACTAAACTTAGTATTTACAATCATACATGTAGGTGACTAACACAGAGAGATGAATGCCAGTCTGGATGTGAAGTTCACTCTGAGAACTAGGCCAGTGTCTTAGGATGAGTAATTTTGTGTATATTAGTAATTTCTGCATTAATTTCTCTTCTCAATCTAGCTTGGGGGGAAAAAAAACACCGCGACAAACCAAAACCCCAGTGGTCTAATACTTGGTTATTACTGAGAAAGAAGTAAAAAAATATTGTGTGTGCAATCTCACAAGAAGAAACATCCATCAATACTGTTGAAGTTCAGTTACTAAGGCCCACATTCACTTAACAAACTTGTAACTTAGCTGAGACTTCTTGAAGTTTAAAGTTTCTACCTCATTTTTCTCTTATAACTTTCTATATATCATTGAAGCTCCTTATTTAGCAGTCATGTTGCTATAAGGTTAATAGAGAAAAAAAAACATATTCAGATATTAGTCAGACCAAATGAACTCTTAAGTAATTTACTAAGTAAGACTCTTTCCACTGGCTAGAGAAAAAGACTTAAGGAAATTAGTCTCTGCTTATAGTGAGACACATGTCCTTTATCACAAGTGTCTAGAAGTTAGATATATATGCCTAAGATAATCAATCCAGAATCCTTCTCTAGCCAGCGTACAGCAGTGTGCGCTTCTTTAAGGCAATTAATCTTATACTAAAAAAGGACATATAAAATTAGTGTGACAAATCAGCCTCTTAATGTGCTTTTTTCTTGTCACTGAATATGAAAGGAGCCTTTGGTGACTAGCTCAAAGTTAAAATTGCAGATATAGAAAATTGCATTAAATGAATTGCCCTTCTGTTAGGTGGCTAAATCTATGTAAGCTCTTTTACTGTATTGCACCTGACTGAAACAGAGTTAACTTTTCCCATAGTAGTCCATGTAATGCTGTGCTTTATATTTTTAACTAGAATGGTGGTGTCTGCTGAGCAGTGCTTGCACAGCACCAAGGCTGTCTCTCCAAGCTAGGACCAGTAGAAAGAATGGAAAAGAGGTTGGGGGGGCCAGAGCCAGGACAGCTGACGCAAACTGACCAAAGAGGTATTCCATAGGATATGACATAGCATATTCAACAATAAAAGCAAGAAGAAAAAGGGGGGTTGGTGGAGGGGAGGGGAGAAGAGGAGGCATTTGTTGCTAAGGTGTTCATCTTTCTGAGGCCCTGCTTTTCAGGAAGTGGCTGGACATGACCTGCTGATGGCAAGCTGAAAATAAATTTTTTATTTTTTTTTTTTCCTTTTTACTTTACTTCCACGCACAGCCTTTGCTTTTCTTTACTCAACCCATGAACTTTCCTTCTTGTTTTCTCCCCTTGGCCCATTGAGGAAGAGGGGATACTTAGTGGGCACCTGGCTGCCATCCAAGGTCAGCCCACCGCAATTGCCATCCAAAATTTTTATTCATTTTTAAGTATTTCCCTTTGAAATCAATTAATATTTCTTTACTGTCCTCAGTAATTTTCAAGTCTGGTCTCAAAGTATTTAGGATGTTATTTATTGCAGTGCTTGTTCTTTGCTGACTACAGATACAGTTGCACCTGCATGTAATGGGCTTGAAGTGCTTGTGTTTTTATCTAACAGCTACCACACTTTAAGCAGTTAGGCTGATCCATATAATTGAAACTGAGGAATGTTATTGTTTGTGATGTGGTACTTCTCATTATTCTTGATAGCCATTGTAAACCTAATATAAATAAAAGTCACAAATTACTGAAACATTTATTGTCAGCATTGCTAGAGAAAGGGAAAAAGTGATGCGTTCACTGTTTATACAGTGAATGACTGAAAAGATATAGTAAAAGCAGTATTAGTAAGGACAAAGACAGCAACAGATGAAGCACCTTTTCCTTAGAAAGTTGAATTAACACTGGCTAATATGGAAATCTATTTTCCAATAATTTCAGTCAGAGAGTCTTATAATATCTCAAAATCAGAAAGATGAACTACAGAAATGTAGGCTACTGCATTAAAAGAATGAACTAAATCATAGTATGCTTTCACCACAAGCTTGAATTAAAATCAATTAAAATATTTTTAAATGCAAAAATAATATGTTTTTCCCTCCTTTTTATTATCTTTTAGTTTTGCATTGTTTTGTACTTCATATTTTAGCTCGGTACATAAGTAAAATGAAAACACTGTCAGGGGATATTGAAAAGTACAAAAAAGTATCTCTGGCCTTCTTATACAGAGAGAAACACTTTGGATAATTTGCATAAGTTTCAGATAAGCAGCCATATTTTTGGATGCTCATTAGAGCTTTGTGAATAATTTATAACAAATAATTTAGTTGATGAATTTTAACTCTCTTCTGCTCACAAATTGTCCATGAACAGATTGTGATTTTCCTAAATTAGCTCATTATTCACAATCATTCACTGAATAATTCCTGTGAATAGTTCTTTCTCTGTCGCTAGTTTTTGGCCAGTTGTTGTAAACAGTTAATTTTCAAGCTGATTTTTGTCTGACATATAAGTCCTGGAGAATATTTTTTGCAGAATAATATTTGAAATCAAGTTATAGGAAATAATAATAATATACTCCTATATAATACATTCACTTTCCACCCTAAGTTTCAGTTCTATATCTATCGCTGTAATATTTAGATGTCCTGTAAAAAAAGTTAATTTTTCTCTCATCTCCAATTAAGACAAAGCCTCATATATTCACAAGATCTTGAGAAGCTTCTGAAGATGTTATTGATTCCGTGGCTTTCTTTGATTCAGTGTTCAACCAATCATTGTGAGTGGGTTACCTCAGCCAGAATCATAATGAAATGTGAGAGCGAAGGCAGTAATCTTGGAGTTGAAGTAAAATCTTTTATATGTCTAAGGGCATCAATGAATTAGTTTTCCAAGCTTTAGTAATAACTGTATCAAAATTTTGTATTTTGCTTGCCTTTTGTAACCTTGATGTTGGGTTTTCTTATATAAGGCCAATGCTACATGTATAACACCTTTTGAAATTTGAAAAAAATGTTAATTATTTAGTTCAAGATGTAAATGACATCTTCTGGGACTAGAAGAGGAGGGGCAGATACACAATGCTGAGTAACTAATGCCTTTATTTGCAATGAATATACAAGATGAATTCTCTAAACACAGGTATAATCAAGCAAGAGGAAACAGTACCACAGCAGGAGGTCTCTTTAAGCGAATAATCAAGCAAAATCCATCTTTCTAAGCTTCTTTTAGGAGCAGTGATGTTTTTGAAGCTTCCCTGCAATTTTCTGTATCAGCTTTTGTCTCCTAGACACCAAGAAAGATGATCTTTCTTCATTTACTAAGAAACTTACTTTGCTTTATGTTTGCCTTGGAAAAATGGCAGAGGTCAGAAGGCTCAGGTTATATTCAAATCCCAAGGAACTACAGACCAGCCTATCTCACCTCTGTGCCTGGCAAAATCTTGGAGCAGATTCTCCTGGAAGGCATGCTAAGGCACATGAAAAACAACAAGGTGGCTGGTGACAGCTAGCACGGCTTCACTAAGGGGAAATCCTGCCTGACCAGTTTGGTGGCCTTCTATGATGGAGCTACAGAACTGATGGAGAGGGGTAGAGCAGCTGACGTCATCTACCTGGACTTGTGCAAAGCATTTGACACTGTCTCACACGACATCCTTGTCTCTAAATTGGAGAGACATCAATTTGATAGATGGAACAGTCGGTGGATTAAGAACTGGCTGGATGGCCACACGCAAAAAAAAAAGAGTTGTGGTCAGTGGCTCAATGTCCAGCTGGAGACCAGTAACAAGTGGAGTTCCTCAGGGATTGGTGTTGGGACTGGTCTTGTTCAACATCTTTGTCGGTGACATGGACAGTGGGATTGAGGGCGCCCTCAGCAAGTCTGCTGATGACACCCAGCTGTGTGGTTCGGTTGACATGCCGGAGGGAAGGAGTGCCATCCAGAGGGACCTTGACAAACTTGTAAGGTGGGCTGATGGCAACCTTATGAAGTTTAACCATGCCACGTGCAAGGTCCTACACCTGGGTGGGAGCAATCCCAGGCACAGCTACAGATTGGGCAGAGAAGAGATTCAGAGCAGCCCTGCAGAGAAGGACTTGGGGGTGTTGGCTGATGAGAAACTGAACATGAGCCATCTTCAGTGTGTGCTCACAAGCCCAGAAAGTCAACAGTACCCCAGGCTGCATCAAAAGGAGCGTAACCAGCAGGTCGAAGGAGGTGATCCTGCCCCTCTACTCTGCTCTCGTTGAGACCTCACTTGGAGTACTGTGTACAGTTCTGGTGTCCTTAACATAAAAAGGACATGGAACTGTTGGAACAAGTCCAGAGGGCCACGAGGATGATCAGGGGACTGGAGCACCTCCTATATGAAGACAGGCTGAGAAAGTTGGGGCTGTTCAGCCTGGAGAAGAGAAGGCTGCTTGGAGACCTCATAGCAAATTTCCTGTGTCTGAAGGAGGCCTATGAGGATGCCGAGAAGGGACTCTTCATCAGGGAATGTAGCGGTAGGACAAGGGGTAACGTGTTCAAATTTAAGGAGAGGAAGTTTAGATTGGATATAAGCAAAAAGTTCTTTACTGTAAGGGTGGTGAGTCAGTGGAATGGGTTGCCCAAGGAAACTGTGAATGCTCCATCCCTGGCAGTGTTCAAGGGCAGGTTGGACAGAGTCTTGGGTGGCACGTTTTAGTGGAAGGTGTCTCTGTCCATGGCAGGGGAGTTGGAACCAGATGATCTTAAGGTCTTTTCCAACCCTAACTAATCTATGATTCTATGACATGTTTTAGTGTGAGGTGTCCCTGCCCATGGAGGGGGGGTTGGAACTAAGTGATCTTAAGGTCCCTTCCAAGCCTAACTATTCTATGATTCTATGATTCTGTGATTCTAAGTCTCTGTCCTTATGCTCTGGATCTAGACTGGTTTAGATATTGCATTATATGGAAAAGTTTAAGAAATGAAATCTCTTTCAATAAAAGTTAGCTGTAAGGAAATTACTACATACTGTGACAGATTCCGCAATGTTGCTCATATTTTTCTGAGGTTTGATTGCTGAAATTAATTGGACTTTGATTTGAATAACAATTGCAAGATTAAGTCTCCAGTTCCAACTTATATTTTTTTTTTTATAAAGCAGGCTTTCCTTCTATTGCTATATTTAATCAGAAACCTACAAGCATGACACACTGTCAGAATACAACTGTACATTTTAATTTGTACACATTTATTTTTCACATCTAAAAAATCCATGATGTACATTAGCTCATGCTTAGTAATGGTCAGCTACAGAAAACTCAGACAGTACTGTAACATTCACAGTCGCTTATTACCTTCGGGTACTTGCTTTGTTTTCTGCACAGAATCTTTGCTCTATAGCTATGTAGTTTTTAGTACCTAATAATACTTCTAGTAATGGGGATGTTTTAGCGTGAGTTACTATTCAGAAACTTTAAACAGGTTACTGCACAAAACTGTGAGTGCTTTATCTAATTTATTTTTTTCCAGAAAATCATCAACAACCCAAGAAAACCTGAATAAAAAAAAGAAATCAATTATTCACAAGGACAGAAAATCATCAACAACCCAAGAAAACCTGAATAAAAAAAAAGAAATCAATTATTCACAAGGACCGTAAAGCAATATTAACAGAATGGATTTTTCAGAAATTATTTTAAGCAAATTTTCTTGAAATTAATTACCTGAATTTTGTTTCATCTTGAATATTTGGTTTAAATTATTATTATTTATTTTTTATCTTATTTCGATGAGGAAGGTCCCCTAGGTTCCTAAGGTCAAAAAAAATGTCTAAACCAATTTGTTTGTGAGAGTTCTGCTGTAGAATGCTGTGAATTATTTAATACATGTACCCCATGTAACCCCTTCTCTTTCTATGATACGAAATCTTATTTTTGTATATCCCCATATATATTGCTCGTTTTCTTATCTATCTACTTATCTATCTTGTTCTTCTTCAGTAGGTAGTAGTTTTTTCTAATGATCATCAGTCTCAGAGTAAGAATATCATTCATTTTGCATAGGGCACTAAAGAACTATCAAATTGTAATGATTTTCAGTCATTGTAGACTTGGGCCAGATTCAAGCCTAGTGACTCAGTGATGAAAGCCCCTGAATATCATTAGCAATCCCCTGAACTGCTCAGTTCCCATTAAATAAATGCACAATATATTTGTCATTAGGACTTTAATCTTCTTATTCTAATTCTCCATATTTGAACTATTGGTCTAAAAATAAAAATGTATTTGCATCCATCAGGTAATTTTTTCCTCTAGTTGCAATGTTGCATTAATGCATACACAGTTATGGTCAGTTAAATTTTCCACTGCAAATGAGTGGTTGGAGGATTCCTATCTTCACTATTTTGTTCTAAATTCTGAGCGGTTTCTAGGTGTGATATTCATTTTATGAGAAAACATATTGGAAAACTTAAAGAAAAACCTACAAAAAAAAAACTTTACATGATCTAATAAGAATAGATAGTGATAATGGTCCAGACTAATTACAGTTATGGGTCATCAGACATTTCTTTTGTGAGTTCCATAATTCAAAAATATACCTTAGCTGTTTTAATTAACACTGGCACAGAAGTTGTTAACAGGATGCATTGTTCTGTAAAAAAAAAAAAAAAAAGAAAAAAAAATTTTTTAAAAAATCCTTATTATTTAAGCCATCGTTTAATGCCCATATAACCACAAAATAATGATCTAGTAATTTTTTTATATATAAACTGGAAACCTTATTACAGAACCTGAATGTAAGTTATAAGGTAATTGCTTTTGAACTACTTGGTAACTTAGGGTATAACTGCTAAGTAATTTGCAAAATACGTAATTACAGTGTGCCATATGTCCCTACATCTTGTCTGCTGCACAATGTGGAAGTGTGTCACAAAAGTGACTCAATACTTAAAACAAGGTATAAGTATCTGAGCAGTTGTCCTGGGCTCAGCAGTAGCAGTCATTTTTTCTTCTTCTTAGTAGTTGGTGCAGTGCTCTGTTTCTAACTTTCGGTCTGGGAACAGTACTGATAATACCGATGTTTGTAGCTACTTCTTAGAATGTTTAATCTGACCAAGCACTTTCTGAGCCTCATGCTCTGCCCTGGGAGGAGGGGAAGCAGGGAGGAAGAAAGGCAGGACACCTGATCCAAACTAGCCAAAGAGGTATTCCATACCACAGCACGTCATGCCTAGGATGTAACGGGCAGTTACCCAGAAGGGCTAGCTCTATGATCGGTTCGGCGAGTGGTGAGCCATTGTATTCTCTTCTCTTGTTATTTCCCTTATCATTATTATTATTGGTGGTAGCAGCAGTGATTTGTGTTATACCTTAGTTACTGGATTGTTCTTATCTCAACCTGTGGGAGTTGTATTCTTTCGATTCTCTTCCCCATCCCTCAGGGAGCCAAGGGAGGAAGGGGCGGGGTGGCAGTGAGTGGGCTGCGTGGCAAGCCTTAAACCACAACAGTTCTTTTTTGGCACCCAACATGGGGCCTGAGGGGTTGAAATAACGACAGATCTGACAGCACAATGCTGATTTATTGCCTCTTAATGTAGATCTTGAAGTCAGAGTTTCAGTATGTTGTACCTCACTGCCAGTTTTTGCTGTGTTAGCATTTCTCCGATGGGGGGTTTGGGCTAAGGTTTTTGTCTCATTGGATTTTATGGCAATGATTTGTAATGCGGCCAGGTTCCAGCAGCAGAATGGGATGGACGTGGCCATGCACTTGTACTGGCCTTCCCGCTGCGCTTCGCTGTCCTGGCCCTCGGCCTTGCCTCCATCTTCGTGAGGCTGTGGGGAGCTGAGGGGGGGCGGCCCCGGGAGCCGCAAGTGGCCGAGAGAGACCGAGAGAGCAGCCCCTGGCGCCGAGATGGCGGCGGCGCGGCCGAGGGGGGGCTGCGGCCGGTGGAGGAGGTCAGAGCAGTCGAGGAGGGGAAGGAGACGGTGAGGGTGTGATAAACACAGTTATGATTCATGTCAGAGTAGAATATGGAGTGGTAGATGTGGTCATTGTACCCTGTGTGGATCTGGCACGGTTTGTGATCTCTGTGA
>WYDI02015012.1:0-27250 GCA_009867235.2 Psittacus erithacus
CGCCCCGCGGGCTGCCGGCGCGGGGCCGGGAGGTGGCGGGGGGAGCGGCTGGCAGCGCGCCTGCCGCCGCCGTGCCCTCGGCTGCCCGCCACCGCGGCTGTCCCCGCTCCGGTGTGTGTCCCCCCCTTCCTCGGCCGCAGCCCGCCCGCACAGCGGCGCAGGGGGAGCAGCCTCGGCTGAGGCGCTTTGTGTGAGCGGCTGCTGCCTGGGGGAGAGGGCTTTGGGTTCTGGATGGAGAACCCCGCCCCGAGTTGAAGGCAGGGGTATGGGCCTGGGGGGGCAGAGGGAGCGGGGAGGGGCAGAGTAGGGCTTGTTCTGCTGCATTTCTGTGATGTAATTACACGAGATTTAAATGAGGCAGTGTTTCCTACTGAAAAATAATCACTATTGTAACCCCGAGCGGCTCTGCTCTGGAGCGCCTGATCTATATGCTTCAAATGTCAAGCCCAGTGCAAGAGCAGCGACTCAAAAAATCTAATTATCAGTCTAAAAGAAAATCCTTTTAGAGACAGAGGGTGTGTATGTGACTCGCTGTGGTGCTGAGAACCTGCCCTTCCCCTAGAAAAGTAAGCTCATAATGCTTCCAGGTTTCATTTCTCCCATCTGCAGGATCTGTCCATTGTTCTTGCCTGGATCCATCACTAGCTCTGTCTATAGAGTCCACAGCAAACCTGTGAATGTGCTTCCTCATGAGCCATTTGAGGTGTTGGGCCTCTTGGCCCTGCTCCAGAGAAGGGGAACTGAAACATGCTCAAGGTAGCGCCTGGATCATTCATTCCGGGCACAAAAATGCTGATTTCATCACCCAACATCCCAGCAGAGCCTTGCATGCCGTGGCTCCATGGAAGATGCAGATATTCCTGGTGTTGGTCCTATCCCACTAAGATCAGTGGTAAATTCCATTGGCAGTGGAATGAGATCTAAACAAATGTTTTCTTTGGGTTTGGTTCTCTCTTACTTAATGTTTTATCTCGAACTGATGTAAGCAAGAGGAGAACTAGACTTCTCATGTATTTAATTCTTCTATTAAATGTTTTCTGAATGATTGTGGCATTATTCAACAAACATGCTGGTTTCTTGGAACAGATTGGGATAGCTCAAATGACTGTCAGGAGCTTTTCTTCGTGTGCAAGCCTTTCTTTCTGCATTCTTTACAGCAGGAGTAGGAGATAGTGGGGCTGGAATGTCCTTGACTGTTCATGTTAGTTCTCTGTGTCAAGCAAGATAAAACTCCAGTTAATCCTGCCATAAATTTAGGTATTCCTAATCTTTCAGTATTCCCACTTTTTTCAGGCAGTAGGCATGCAGGCAGTCCTGTGCCAAAGAAAGAATCCTAAAGTTGAGACTGTAAGCGGCTATAAAAAAAGTAAGGGGGGAAAATATAGTGCAAGCTGCCCAGTATTGCTCAAGTTGAGCTGGTTTTAATAGCTCTCCCCTCTGACCTGTCTGGCTCTGCACTCTCTTAGCACAGGAGAATGTGTATGTGGGAGCCTACAGAGGTCTCCTGGGGCTGTTTACCCAGCTCAGTACTCTTAATACAGTGGTGGAGTGGTGCTTTGCCCCCTCTTACTGTAGTGTCCATTAAAGGTTTCTATCTCTGCTCTTTGGAAGTATGATAAAATTGGACAGCCACCCCCAGCTAATGCGCAGGGTAGTGAGGAAAGGGAGCTATGGCACTGGAGTTAGTGTGTGGCTACAGGGAAGAGGGGACCTGTTGAGAACTGCTGCCTCACAAGCAGGGGCCCAGGTTTAAGATGGGCTGCTTCTTGTAAAGGTGTGTGTTATGCCTTCTTCCCTGTGGAGCTAATGGGAGGAATGTGCCCTGCAGTCCTCCAGCTGGAGCTGCCTTGGGGGACAGGAACTGCTCCACAGGACAGGGAAATCAATAGTGGGGACAGGGTATGGAGTGGGGCAGGAAGAAGCAGGGCTCGCAGCAGCTTCTCCAGAGTAAAGGAAGAACTAACACTGCTTTAGGGAGGGAAAACATGTGGAGGGTGGATGCTCCCGCTGCTAATAGTGAATGGAAAATGCATTCCTGTCATCCTGCACAGCTCACTATGGGCTGTTCCGTGACTGTTACACCCCTTTCCTGATGCCAGATCAGTAATGGGTGTTACGTGATCCCTTGCAAAAGTAACACTTCTGCTTCCTTTCCCCTTCTTCCTAGCTTGTGTTGAGTTTGTTCTTTCCTCTCCTGCTTAGCCTGTGGCTTGTATTACTGGTATGTTTAAAGAAATGAGTTCATTTTCCTCTTCTAGGTTATATTTCTCTCTTCAGGAGTTATCAGTTTGATGTCTGTACACTTTATGAGGTGCTGTGCTTCTTACCCAGTGTTTTGCTGGGGGAGTCTGTTGTTCTTGCTGTGGCTTGAAAGGGTTTGGGAGGGGGGAGGGTGTAAATTTTGTGTTATTAAAGAGAAAAGACAAAAGGAAACCAGCCTCAGCCTATGAAACCTCTCTGAACCTGGTAACTGGAATTGCTAAATGGCCGCTCTGTTTAGCACCAGGCTCAGATGTACCAAAGGGAACAGTGAAAATCAGGCCAGCTCTCAGTATAACAAACCAGGGGTATTCTCAAGGCTTCACCCCCTTTTCTCAGGTAGCAGGGAACTGGTAGTTGGAAGGGGGGTATCAGCAGAGTATGTGTGACTGCTGCGCTCTCAGAGAAAGCCCAGTGTCTGCAGTTGTCATGCTGTGTTAGCATGTGTTAGCATACATTATGTAGATATTGCTGCTGTCCCATGGATATGTCAGAGTGGGACAGGATGCTCACAGGCAGGCTTTGCCTCGCCATCCTTTTTCTATAGGGTGGAATGATCCAGAGAAAGAGACCTGTAGGGTTTTGACTGGAGCTGTCCCAGGCAGAAGGTGCAGTGCAGTGTTCCAGCTCTGGGCTAGAGTGGTGGCAAACATCTCTCAGTGCACGTGTCTAGATCATCAGGCCTGCCAGCTTGAGTATCATGTGTGGGCTCTTCCATCAGAACCATCCCTGTTCCGCTGGGATACAGAGCCAACCTTGGGAACCTCCTGAGTGCACCACAGGCACAAAGACCTTGGCCTGGCCTTATCGCCAAAGGCTGTTTACTCCCACTGGTAATGCTGTATGAACCATGCATTTGGTATGTCTTCCTGGCTGATGTGGAAGCTTTGCAAGCAAGCCAGCTGCTGTGAGGAGGCCGCAGTCACACAGCTCCCAACTTGGTTTTTTGTAAGCACCAAAATAGGCAATGGGGGGGGGGGGAGGGAGGTAGAAACAAACTGGCTGCTTTTGATTAGGAGCAGCCCTTCTTCAGCCTGCACTAAAAGCATTCACGTTTGCTTAACAGTACAAATAACGATGTAAAAGCGGATTCCTGGACCTGCATAAGAAGGCAGGACCTTTCGCTTGCTCCCACATGTCTGTTTCTGGTGGGGTCCATTCAGCATCTTGCTGGTATTCTCTGGGGGTGTGAAGTGCTTCCTTTGTCACCAGGCAGGTCTGGATCAGGCCCACTGTGCGAGTTTGCCTGTTGTGTCTCCAGTCTGCAGGAGGCTGCTCCTTTTGTGCTTTGATCCTGCTAAAGGAAGATCATGGGATTCTCTCTGTAAATTCAGGAATCAAAATGACCAACCAAACAATGGTTTTATGCCTTGATTTTCACACTTGGCAGCAAAGCATCTCTCTTCTTAGCAAACACTCGGTTATCTGGCATAACAAATGTCATCTGCAAGTTCTATCAAGAGCCTACAAATTTAGGGTTTATTGACTGTATTCCCAGTTTCTCTACCAACTCCCCATGGATCTCTGTGCACCTGTAGAGGGGGGACAGAGACATACCTATGTATGCCTTACAAGAATGAGTAGTGTGATGCTTGACTGAGGAATGTCTGTGCTCTGAGATGCTCAGATGAAGGAGGTAGCTGTGAAATGTTCTTACTGCTCTTAGCTAGCAGGGGGGAGAAATGGTTGCATGCTGCCTTGCTTTAAACGGGGCAGAATGTGAGGCACAGAGAGCAATGAAAACTCTTCAGAATGTTTCTCTTTTCTTTTCCCCTGTAGAGAACCTGGCCCTGTTTGGCTGTCATGCTGCTCTGGAAGAGCAATTCAACTGGTGTCAGAGGATTTCCACTGACATAAATCTGGTGAAGGCAGGAGTATCACGGGACTCTCTATTGGACACTCTCCACTTTCCAAGGTGAACATGTAGACTTCTGTTAAACAGGCAAACCTCAACAGGCCACTGCCTTGTCTTTGCCGTTAATGTTAATTTGATTATTTAACTGCATAAATGTTGGGATTCTGTTCCATAAATGTGTCTTCCATAAATGCAGATGGAGGTGGGCATTAAAATAAGCCATAGATAAATATTTCAGAGAGATTTCTCTACTTGCCACTGAGAATCCCTTCCAAATTGGCAATCATACATGTATTTTGTTATCCAAATACATACATTTTGTTATCCAGAGGCTTTGCTGGTATTTATCGTGATTGATAATGATAATGTTATGAATTGTTTTCATAGGATTTTGAAGTGTTGCAGACTTCCTTCAGAACAATCCAGCCCCTGCCCTCAGGAACCTTGCGGCAAAGGTATGTCTGATAAAGAATATTGGATTAGACTGAGATGCGAGTACAGAAGGTCAGGTTTGCTATTCCTCTTTCATACAGCTCCTCCACAAGCTCCCACAGTAATAAATAACAGTGATCACCTAACTACCAGTAAGGCATAATAGCAGCTTTCATCCAAGATCTTCAAAACTCTTCAAAAGGTGGATTTTGCCAATGGAGAAATGTATCCTGGGGATGAACACCTTTATTTCTGTGAGGCAGAGTGGAACTTGCCAAGGGGATACACAGGGAAGTGCGTAGCAGAAAGCAGGATCAAATTCCTGCTGCTTGCAGCACTGTGCCTCAGTTTTGTGCGTGGTCGTGCCACACAGTCGCCAGACATCCTCCCCACAGTGTGCTTCTTGTCTGCCTTCCTTTTCTACGTGACCCAGAGCCCTGGGTACTGTGTCTATTGGGCCTGTCTTTGTAGGCACTCCTAGAAGCACAGACCTGGTGTAGGGGCTTTGTTCTTGTGAGCAGGAGCATTGTGTTCTCAGCACCCAGGAATAACCTTACACCTGAAGTTTGCAGCATCAGAAAGGTTCCGAATATGCTGTACAGTGATGGCAAATGCACAGCTCACACGCAGCCATGAAACAGTGTGAAACGTTTGCAAGATCAGAAGAAAATATTTAGTGCTGGTCCCCTTCTAGAGCATTCTGTTGGTTTTTAAAGAGATGTGGAAGCAGCTTCTCTAATACAAATGTATTTACTGTAGGTTTTCCCTCCCCCTCATCGTTTCTGCCAAAAGAACTGAAGAGCTGTGGTCAGTGGCACCGCTGAAGGACATGTGGGCTGACAGACAGTAAGTTTGCTACAGCAAATATTGCAGTCTTATCCAACAGAGGCAAAGGAAATCACATGTTGTCAGTGGGATTGCAGGTCAAGCATGAAGTTTTGCCAGCTTCCCCAGGCTCAGCAGAAGCAGAGATCCAGGCAGGGACTGGAGGCAGCAGAGATGACTGACTGACTGCTGCCTCCTCAGCGCTGCCTATTTAGTTACCTGCTTATGTCTGTTTTTTTATACTTGCTGGGTTTTGGGTTTTAATGCACACAGTCCCCCAGTTTTATATCGTTATTGTAAGGAGTTTCATTCTGGGCCAGCGCCAAAGCTCTCCCCATGGTGGTACGTATTGGACACCATTTTTTCCCTTAACAGTTTATTGCATCTAGGATCCCAACTCAGCTCAATGCAGATTTGAAACCATTCACTTCTGCACAGTGATTTCATGCTGTCTGGGAGGAGCAAGAATAGAGAATACCCTTAATCCCTCTTCCTCTTGGCCAAAGAAGAAGAGCAGGGTAAATGAAAAAGTTAGGCTCAGCCAAAACCCTCTTGTCCTGCCTGATCTGTCTCTCTTCATGTATCTCCTGTGCCTTCTCTTCTGCCCTATTTCCTGCTCTCTGACCCGTGTTGTGTTGCTGATGTCCTCACTCTGTTCTCCTCTGCCACTGCTCTCTGGCTGGAACAGGGTGCTTGAGAGACTGGGGGTCCCATACAACTGATAGAGAAGGTTGTGGAGTTGTCCCTCCTCTTTTCAGCTGTGAAGATGGCCTGAGGGGCTTCTAATGACTTTCATTCATCCTGCACACAATCAGAGCAGCAAAAGCTCACAACACAGGAAAGAGAGGGAGAGAACTGGCAGGGGAAGAAAAGGATGGGAGGAGAGAGATGGGTTTCTTTCTTTATCCATGAAGCTGGAGACTTCCCTGTTTGGGAAATTAAGACCCTCTGACCCATGGAGTCTGTTCCTTCCAGTACAGACAATTTGCAGATGTTCTGCTAGGCCTTGCTGCACCCGTTCTGTAGCTATAAAGCCTTTGCATCCAGTTGCATCAGGTTGGCTCTTCCCCAAAGACATTACATTCACATAAGCAATAAAAGCATTTTGTGGTGCTAGAGCTGTTCATTCCTCAGGAAGTCCTAGAACTTCATGGGTGGAAGGCAGAGACTGTCCAGGAGAGGCAAGCCGTTTGTTTCCAAAATCACTTGGGGCAAGAAAGCAGAATGTATGATCAGACTCACCTACAAGAACAAGAGTTTGAAAACATACTGGGGAAATATGAGGTTGAAGGGCAGGAGCAGAGCTTTGAATGGCCCCATTTGGAGCCTGTATCTCCTTTTCCTCTCCCTGTGAGGGTCCTTGGCTTTCAGGTCAAATGTGTGGAGAGCAGCTACTGACCTGTGCCAGGAAAAGGGATAATGCTTATGAGCAGGGTACGGGTAAGGATGGTTGGCTCTGCTCAGGGGGACATATGCATCAGTGAACAACTAAGAGCAGAACAGCCTCTAAGTGTGTGCGTCTGGCAACAGTGGTATAAGAAAAAGACATATATTTCTAGACTGGCCTTATTTGGCAGAATTCCTAGTGTCATCCATGGGGGAGAAGGGTGGGGAGCAGCTGTAGAATTTAAGAGCAGTGTGTACCTGGAAACCCAGCACTCCATTTTACAAGGAAGCAGCTCCTTTTAGAGGTGCAAATGAGAACCCTAATTTGAGAGCTTTCTCGTCTCCTGGCTGTGTTCTAGCACCCATTGGAGCCTGGGAAAGCTGTGTTAGATGTCCAGGGTGCAGGAGGCCCAGAAACTCTTCCCTCACTGCATGCATGAGATACTGTGATTAAAAACGCTCCCACAGAGAGCAAAATAAAAACAACAGCCCAGGAACTCCTTGAAGAAAGATATTTATGTCCTAAGTTGTAAAACTAGACAAGCTCCCAAAGAAACAGCAGTACCAGAATTCAGCTGATGGAACCCAAAAAGGCTTTGTTCTGGTTTAATAATTAATGTGGAGCTAATTGAGGCTTTTACTGAAGCGAAGCAGGATAAAAGAAACCTGCCAGTCTGGCCACTATGCCTCTATGAGAGCAAGTTCATCCTGCTCTCCTAGGACCCTTTTTTCTTTCCCCTCAGAGGGGTCTGGAGCGTGACCACTTCTGCTGTTCCCTACCAAAACACAGGCAGGGAAGATGTGACAGACACATCTAGGGACAGCGAAGGGGGAGCCACCAGGGAACCAGATCTGGTAGAGAATGGAGCCTTCCTCCTTCTCTCTCCCAGGTCATTATTTAACAGGGATTTTCCTTGTGCGCCCTGACTTGGGAATTACTGAGCCATGCAGCAGTCACAAAAGATGTCTCCGAAAGGCAGCAAAATAGACACACAAGGAAGAAGCTGGCTCCGTGTTATCTTTAAGAAAGTAAATAATGACAAGGGTTTATGGGTTACAGTTTAGTGCTTTAGAAGTTGAGTCACACAGAATGTATCCAGAACAAAATGGTTTTTAACCCTCTGGAGTATGTGAAGTGTGAATAAGTACTACTCAGGTTTGGTGAGAAACATGGGGAAGTTGTAGTGTCGGGGTTTTAGTTACCAGAGGATGAAATGATCCAAGAACATTACAGGTTAAGGCATTGCTGCCGGGTTGAGGCCTGGTTGCTATAGCTGGAAGTGGGATTCTACTAGAAATGTCCATTTTCCCATTCAGTGACTGCTCTCAGCACCTGCCTCGGAGGTGGAACTTAAGTTTTCCCTTTACTATCTCAGGTTCAGTGAACGCAATGAGTGAAAACTGCCTGGAGCGTAGAAAATATGCAAACCAAAGCTCCTCTACATTGCTGACGCTCAATGGGATCATCAGCAGAGTGAGGTATGTCACACTGCTGCTGCATTTTGAGATTCAGACTCTCTTTGGAAATGGGAATGCTGGAACATTGGGTCTTCTTCCCTCCAGATGAGTGGAGTGACATAAAAGATTACTAAACTTGCAGGAAGTGCCATTTCACCATCTCTAAGCCTACACATCTCTATCTGTAACCCTGAAAACCACCTGAGATGTCATCCCCAATGTACATGTTGTTTTCTAGCCCTCCCTGAAGTCTTCATGCTGGAGATAGTTACTGACCACCTTAAACCTTGATCAACTCTCCCCTGTGTCTGAATATATGTTTTAGTGAATTAAGTGTATCACATATCTCCTACAAAGCACTCACTGCATGCACATTCAGCAGTCTGCTGCACTCCCCTTTTCTGCTCTACATGAGCTGGAAGGAGATAGGGAATGCTGCCAAAGATGGAATTGGCACAGAGAAGCTCAATGGTAAACTGTTGGTACTGCATGCGCTACAGATGTTGGGTTGGATCTGGTACAATATAGGGCATGCACAGTCTGCTATGGAATGGATAAAACTGCACAGGCAGGTAATGTACCATCTGAAAACCGCTTTTATACTCTGAAGAGATTAGTGTCTGTCGTTTGGGCTTTTACTTTCAAGTCTAATAGCTGGAGATTTAATCTCTTATTCAAAGAAGTAATTACTGTTCATATAAATAGATCTGTTGGAGTCAGGGAGCTGAGGGAGGAATAATCAGTTTTACCAGTCCAAGTCTCTACAGTATTGCCCAATGAGTGATGTAGCATTTAGTGCATGTAGAAATGATGGAGTATATTTTCAGTGGTGATCTGTGGAAACAGTCAGATTTGGGTGCTGACCAAGGCCATGGCCCCTCCAGGGTTCCATCTGCATGTGGTACATATCTCTGCATCAGTGATGGGTTGGATGGCAGGACATGATTCTTCCTGAAATCAGTATCATGCAGGCTGAGCCTGCTTTGGAGCTGGAATCTCAATCTCCAAACCCCACAGGTAGTTGCTGTTAGGCCACCCAACAGGCTTTTGATGGAGGAGTCTGGAGCTGTAGTTTTGCCTGAAGAATAGAAATATGCATCAGGTTTCTGATTCCTTCATTTTCAACTGTTAAATGCATTAGATGGGATTTCTGTGGCTTGAAACATGTGAGATTTGTAGGATTTCAGAATCTGTTGTTTCTTTACTGCCTGTACCAGCTGGCAGCTGGGGCCGAGGGGGATCCTGCAGCACTCACACCCTTATCAGAGCATCCCTGGCAGTGGTGCTGGGGTTGTCATGCCAGGCCAGGAAGCAGAATGTGCAGCAGCAGAGCTGTGATATTTTTTCCCTTCCTCTCTCCCACCTCCATGTGGGGAACTCCATCAGCCATCAAGTGGAATCGCTGCAGCACACAGCACATCTCCGAGGGTGGGAAGGGTGATGCTGGGCACGTCCCTGTTTATTACAAAGAGGTAGAGTGTAGGATGCAGGTGGGGTTCAAAGAAAAGAAAGGGATGCGAGATGAGGATCTGGTTGTGGTCATTGTTGCCAGAGAAACCAGTTGAAGGGAGAAAAATAGTTGCACTTGTGTCGTATTATTATTATTTATGTGCAGTCACATAGTAGGCAGAAGTCCACAACACCACAGATTAGAACCATGCCATAACACATTGAACTGTTCCTCCTCTGTGACCCTGAAAGTCTTGGGATTGTGTTTTCATTCCTGGTTTTAGTTTTGCTTTTGTTGTTGATGATGGTTTGGTTTTTACTGTTGTCACTTCATCTGGAGAGTTCTTGATGCTGCATTTGGGTGACATCTTGAACTACAGTTGGTGCTGCTTTAGCTTTGTTGCCATTTCAGATAATAAACTGCTCTAATTCTGTTCCCAGCATTCTGACTGCTGCAGGAATGAAGTTATGCCAGTATTGGTAGGTTTGGAAAATCATTTGCAACTGTGTGCCAAGCCCCTGGAGAAGCTGCCATTTAGAAACACAGAAATGAAAAGAATAGGTCCAGTGATCAGTTCCTAAACTGTTCATTGTATGACCCCAGGCAATTAATTTGATTTCTTTGTGTCACAGCTTATTGATCAGAAAAATAGGGATAATATCTATTTATGTGTTGCAATAGGTTGGGAGATCTAATAAATGGTTGGCAATAAGCTTTTGATCCTGTCAGAGTAACAGAGAACAGCAGAAGACTGTATTATTTACAAATTTGTGTTTCATTTCTCATGTAATTGACATTGTTATGGTGCTATTTGGAATTAAGCTGATGCTAAATAGTTTACTGAAGCAGAATTCAACAGACTCTTGATCCTGGTGTGTGGGAGGTTCTGATGTGACTCAAACTCTCCTTCATTTGCTTAGGCAGTTGAATTAAGTCTTGCTGGGTGTGCAGCCCCAGCCAGGTCACGCTCTACAGCCTCTGTGGCTCAGACTTACCTGTTCTCCATAGTTACCATCCTCCTCTGCTTTAGGCACAGTAGATACAGCCCTGGAGCACACGTAGATTCACCATGTGGCCTCTGACTGCATCCTCTGTCTTTCTGTAGGTGATTCTGTGCTTTTGGCTTAGTTACAAAAAGGCATTGATTGTGCTATGCTTTTATATGAAAACTGGTCCATCAACAAGCTAAATCACAGCCCCAGCTGGAGTTTGATCTGTGAAAGCAAGCAGCACTGGAAATGAGCCTTGTTTAGGGAGATAGATTGAAATGAGCCATATCCTCATACCAGGATATGTATCTGTGTGGCTGTGCTTACCTGTATCTGTACATGTGTGCATGTTAGAAAGATAGAAGTCTAATGGTCATGGAGTAGCCATACAAAGCTTCAGGGAAGAAGTAAACAGAAATGACAAGGAAACTTAATTCCTTCCATAAAGAGAAAATGAGAAGAAATCTAAAATCAGAATATAGAGGACATACGTGGCTCCCAAGGCTTTCTGGGGTCTGTGGTCCGCTATTCCCCTAGAACACCAAACTGGATGAGGAAGGCAGATCCCAGATGAAGTCTCCTTCTCAAAGTCCCCACAGACGTTTTGAAGGGCCCAGAGGGCACATGTGGATCAAAGAGAAACAGGCAGAATGACTCTGTACAGAGGGGGAGAACTGAATTCACTCCCAAAAGCGGATTGATACCTATAATTAAAAATATAGTAATTAAAAGAATCTTCTGCCCACTAGAAAGTCCTTTGCCTCCTTGTAGGAGAGAGGAGACAGGGAACTGAGCAGAGTGTAGAATGGAAGAGCAAACTGTAACCCAGTGAATTAGTCTTAACTATAGCGAAAACAGCACTTGTGTAAATGAGGCCTCTAAGGGCCAATAACTAAGCTGTAAAATGTTACAGGAGGGAAGTAAGTCAGGGCTATAAACCTGGGAAGTCAGGACTGGGTAGCCAGGATCTGGAGCATAAAACAGGCGAGATTAAAGGATGACAGATGAGGGCTGGGAAGGATGCATGAATCCTTCTCGGCATAAGGATTCTAACTCCTGTGGCCTAAAGACAAGCTTATTCCTCTGAGTACTGCCAGGTACCAGAAAATGACTGAGATGCCCACTGAGAACTTCTAAGGAGAGTAAAAGAGTGAGGAATGGCTGATAAATAAAATAAGGAAATATAATCAAATCAGCATTGAGTGTATTTGATTTAAGAGGGCACCAGTGAATAGAGAAGGGGAAGAAAGCGGCAGGGTGAGAGTTGCTGTTGGATAGGACTGTGGCTTGAGCGAGATATAGTGCAAGCCCTAAATTATAATCATCATTATTTTTTGGCTGGGCTGTGCTGTGACATCAATACCAATTTACACTCTGGGTGAGTAGCACTTACTACCTTCTTGTCTTCATAAATTGTGCATTGTCCTTATTTATTTGCTTCCTTGTCCCTTTCCTCTCCTCCTGCATTGCCTCTCTCCTGCTTTATATAAGCATGATGGGGCTGTTGTATCCTTGCTACGTCCTTGATGAGTTTGACATTTAACCCCACTTATGGATCCCCAGCTCCACTCTCTTTTCTGCTAGACAGGGGAATGTTCAACCTGTATTCTGTCTCATGAGGGGGATGGTGTGTACAAAAGGAGGCAGGGTTGGCATTACTCTTGATAGACCTGTGAGCGAGTGATTCTTTTATTATCATGCAGCTGGTAATTCCATGATATACTTCCAAGCAGCAGTGCCTGGAAGCTGGTCTGCTATTTCTGATACATCCATAGGACAGAGCTACTCAATCCTTTCACTGTGTGGACTAAATTCTAATAGAGAAATCATTCTGCAGGTCACCTCCCTTCCCAGGACAAACATTTGATACCTCTTGTAATGTTAAAAAGACAGAGTGTCTGTTGCTTTCCTTTGAGCATAATATAGCAGCTGAGGGAAAACACCAAAGATCATCACGCTGACCACATTATTGTAACTACAAGATGTATCTTTCTGCTGTTCCAAAAGAGCTGAGCTGGAGAGACTCCCTTCTGATTTGATTTTCTTCCCTGTAATTCTGTGTTGGAGTTTTCATCCTGCAGAAAACACCATTGAGGAAGGAGGGGTGGGAGAAGCATTAGAGGACAACAAAATCAAGCATATTCCAAATAAAAGGTCAGGCTTGAACTAGAAACTTTAAGGAATTTTTACCAAAGACTTGGGAAATAATCTCAATAGCCAACAAACTGGAGAGCTTGATTGTGGGCCTTCAGAACACTCCATCCCAGGTGAATGAAGAGGTGCTGCTACAGGAGAGTTCTCAGAGGCAGGTAATGTGTCTGGTGTCACCATCCCCTTTCTCATCTTAATGGAGTAAAAGATTTTCTTACTTGCCCTTTTGGCATAAACAGTTAAACCCATCCATCTTGAGGGGGGAAGAAGATGAAGTTCAGGTGCACTTCCTTGGACATGGAGGACTTTAGCTCAGCAAATTAGTTTACTTTGGGAAATAAAGTTGGAGATGGGGCAGTCATCTTTGCTTTCTCTCTGCTCCGTGTACTCTCTCTTCCCTCTGTCGTGTTGGAAAGAGCAGTCAGCTCCTTTATTCCCCCTTCCCTGTCCATAGCCGCCTGCCTTCTGCATGGAATCAGCAGGTAGGCATTCTCTAGGACAGCAGCTCTGTGTGGTACCCAGGCTGTGAGGTCATGCCCTGGCATAGTACTTGAGGAGACAGTGGGTTAGAATCTGCTTAACCCAGTACAAGTGCGCACGGAAGAAGATGGATGCAAGCAATGCTTTTTTCTGCTGCCTGTATGCAGGGGGCAGGGAGGAGGCACCATCTCTTGACACTCCTTTTACACACTGCGTGGTGCTGTGAGAATCTAGTCCAGACTAGAATGGAGTCTTGCCCCAGGCACAGTGCCTTGTGGGAGCAGCTGCCAGCATTGAGTCCTTCTTTACTTTCCCTCCCTCCTCCCCCCTCCATAAGGAGAGAACTTGCAACTGCAGCTTTTCCTCTAGTGTAATAATGCAAACTAATTGCCTGGCTGCAGCAAAGCAAGCTGAATCACCTGCCAAAACTATAGAGCAGCTCCTTCATCTCCATTTGCTGCCTGCATGAAAGCAGAGCAGGAATTCACATCCTGGGAAGCGCTCGCACCCTCCTGTGCTGCAGCTGGATGATGGGAACGTTTGGAACTTCACTGCTGTGGTTTGTTTGATTTGGGGGAAGCAAGAGGTACAGGCATCCCTGGTGCCCCATGCACAGTAACATGCCTTTCCTTCAACACTGCTTTAGTACATAATCTGGGTTACAATTGCCATGTTAGGTTTTCCTGCAGGGAAAACTCTGTAACTAGTCTTGGTGACAAGGGAATCTCTTTGTAGATGACATGAGAGCAGTGTCAGTTTAGTTCTTACTGATGCCAAATAGGAAGGAATAACATGGTAAGAGGCAGTGGTTTGGTGGATGGTAGATACCCCCTCCACTAAAAAGACATGACTCCAGCAGCGTTAACCTTCAAGTCTGTATTTTCCAAGGAGGAATGTTGACCAGATGAAATACGGAATGAGTTCACTGTGTTAAAGGACAGCAACCCTGAATTATTGCTTGTCTGCATCAAGAACTTATCAGGTTGTTTCATTTCATTGGTATTAGAGAAAAATCACTCTCCCAATTTCATTTCTGAATCTCAGTCCCCATAACACTTCTGTGCATGAATGGCCCCATTGTACTCACTCACATTGGTAGGTAGCTTTTAGCTGGATTAAGTCATTAGGCCCTGATCCTGCTAGCAGTGTGTTATGGGTAACTTTACTGAGGGATTAGCTGAACTGAGCTTTGTGGACTCGTCTGGGTGGAGCTGTTAGTAAACAAGCGTTTGCTACACTTGAGGTATTAATTCATTTACTTACTAATTTCTGTAATACCGAACATTTTGGCTGTTGAATGAGATAAGGAACATCTAAGAGGAGTAGATTTATTGGTGCATATTTCATTGCAGAGTTCTTGGATGTGAAAGATGCCTTAAACTAAACTGTGTTAAGTCATTCTCTATGGCTAAAAGTATCTAAGGACATTTAGCTTATACTGTGTAGCTGAGGTCTGGTTATTCACCGTGCAGAAGAAGCATCTGAATCTTGAATGTAGTTATGTCAGGATGGACACAAAGTCCCAAGCCTTTCCCGTCCTTTGGAGTATCAAGCACTGTCTGCTGCAGGAGGCAGGATGAATGCTGAGCTCCCTGGAGCAGTGATGTGATCTAGGGGCAAAATTCCCATCCTTCTACAAGAAGCAAAGCACAACCCTCAGACAAATGATGAACACCCAATAATTTATGCTTCTAATAGAAATGCCAACAGCATTTAGCTCCTTGGTATTGTGGCAAACTAGATAAGCCAGCTCCCAGTCACCAGACCTGGTTGTGGCTTCTGTGGTGCAATCAACCTGGATCAGGGCACAGGTATTTTTGCTGTGTCTCTGCTTGACTCACCCAAAGCAGTTCACATGGGCTTCTCATGACCCAGCAGACACCATGACCTCACACAACACTCCTGGGCTTGATGGCTGAGATTACACTTGGGCCTGAGAACAGGTTCATGTCATCAACACGTCACTTTTTTGCTCTGGAGGCTGAAGCATTCTGCTAATCCCCAGGTCTAATAGACAAGCTTCTCCCTCCTGCCCTCCTCGTGACCCCAACCTGATCTGGAGGAGCCACTCCTCCTGAAGGTCACAGATAATTCATGTGGTGTCATGCTGTGTCATTCACGATGAGTGGCTGAGCTGCTTTGATGAATGGGGAAGGGTCAGTTCGAGCGCTAACCCTAGGAACGAGTTTGTGAGGCCACTACTGTCATTTTATTTAGGGTTTGCACAGAGCCTTCCAGGCTTTCTGCCTCAAGAATGAGCAGCTTGTCCCTGAAAGGAACTTAGCTTTTTCTCAAGGTTTTCCCCGATTCTAGGATGAGAAAGTGAGAAGAATTTACACAAAGTGTAGCCCATCTAATTGAGAAGAAGCCTTAAATGTTGTCTTCCAGGGGTTTATCGTGTGGTGCTAAAACCTGCTTAAGTCTGGCATTCAAAACTCATCCAGGAGCAACTCTTTTCTTTCCATCTGTCTCACTTAAAGAGAGATGATTTTCTTACATCATCTTGGACCTCTTCTGCTCCACACTCTTCCTTCCACACCGCCCAAGTTATAATTCCTGGTAGAGTTTCTCAGTGAACAGTTGCTCATGAGGGTTCTGAGCTCTGCCATTTTTAATCTCAGTGGGAGCTGCATCCCAGCATGTTTCTGGAATTGAAAAGATTAATAATTTTCTTAAGGTTTTCTTGCTTGAACTGAAGAACAAATGATGCAGAGGCCTGATGCAGGGATTTCTGTAGTGCTGTCTTCTTTGTACCAGTGACCTTCACGTTAAAATCATGTTTGCCAGCGGCTCACAAAACCACCTTTAAGACAATTAATTTCCATTTTAGATTAGGAATAAACCCTTTTTACTTAAGGGTTTTGCTCCAGTGACTATATCAATGTAATTGCAGCCATGTAACTTCACTAAGCTAAGATAAAGCACATATCATGATGGTACGACTTCATCTGCTTAAGGGCGGTACTGGTAGGATGCTACTGATGATATCAAGTTCTGCTCCTCTCCCTCTCCCAGATACGATACTGGTGTGCTAAAAATCTGAATTAAGACTTTAAACTAGTTGCCACCTTCTGGTTTGTCAGTGTTCCTGAGCTGGGGGAGCAAGTGCTGGCACAGAAGAGGCTTGTGTTCCCAGGGCCAATGTGCAGTGAGAGCACTTGGTACCTAGCAGAGGCCTGGGTTTGGGAATGCCCTGCTGCTTTTAGGGCCTCCTCTGGGTAAGCTGTGGGCTAGACTGAGGTGCAGCATCCTACCCATTATGTAGTGCTGTTTTCCAGTCTTCCTCAGTGTCTTGCCCCAGGAAAATGCTAAACAGCATGCTATCAGTGAGAGAAGAATCTCTGCTCCAGTGTGCTGACTGTGGCCCTTTGTACTGAGCAGGCAAATTCCATTATGAGGTGTGAAATTTGCTGCCCCTTCTGAAGCAAAGTTTTCATTGAAGTCACTGAGAGTTTTGCCAGGGACTCCAGCTCCCTCTTGGCCTTGCCTTCCACGGTAGTATGACTGACATTCTCCATGCATATCTCGCTGCTCTTCTTCATTCACCCCTTCTGGCCCTGCCAGAAGAACTGGGATGCACTCAGGTAAAGCTACCTCAGATTCTCCTGGCAAGTTTGCCTGTCTCAGGGCTGGAGGCATAAACAGCAAGTCCCTTTCTCATGGTCCCATAATTCCAAAACAGCTTATATTTTAATAATAAGATATTGCAGGTATATGGATTAGGCCCTCCCTTAGCTGTTGAGGAGAAAGAAACATAATTTAAATGGCAGATAATTTTGTCATTT
Source organism: Psittacus erithacus (assembly GCA_009867235.2). NCBI lineage: Eukaryota > Metazoa > Chordata > Aves > Psittaciformes > Psittacidae > Psittacus > Psittacus erithacus. The sequence continues at coordinate 17,071 of WYDI02015012.1, forward strand.
GAAAATTAGCTGCTCTGTATCTGAAATAACCCTTATTTTTGTGGTTGTTGGCATGGAAACAAGTACAGCCTACAAGTCCTCTTCCCAGCCACCTTTGTAACTTCAGTAGAAGTCAGTAGGGACCTGTGGAAGGGCTCTGCAGGTGAGAAAATCAGATGTCAAATACCTCACTTCATCCTCAAAGCACATCTGATTGTTGAACATTAGCTTCATTCTGAAGGTAGTGACTTGGAACAGTTTGAAGTCAGGATGTATATTGGCAGTCCAGGTTAAGTGTTTTGAGCATAACAGCTCCTTCCACATCATCTGGTTCCTCTCTACTGCCTGACCATGAGCTCTAATGCCTTCCTGAGGCTGAGTGGACACAACTCCACTCTTGTCGTGTCATACCCCTCAGTGCTAGAGCTGGAAGTTGTTTGTAACATACTACTTCTTACCCTGATCCTTGTAGTCTCAAGTAGAAGGGGACTTTGCTGGCCATGGTAAGTTTGGTCTCCTTTTGGGGACTGAGTTAGGCTGAGTCTAGTCAGATATTCTCTAGAGAGGGAAAAAATCTCAGTACATGACTTGATATGGGGCAAAGCACCATCATTTTGTGGTGGTACAGGTCAAAGCACCATAAGTTTGTGATGAGAAGTGATGGCACTTTACAGAAATGCTGTGGCTTGAGATACAGTTGTGTCATTCCCATCCCAAAATGATTTCCAGGAAGGCAAAATTGAAAGTGGGGCCATGATGATAAATGAGGGAGGTTTTTAACTGTCTTGTTGTAATACAAAAGCTCTTCCTCCTATACAAGAAATATTTAGTAACTGTTTGAAAATGAAGCCAGAAGGAGAACACCTTCAAAACCTGTCAGGTCAGACAAGGTGGTGTTTAAAACACGCTCCGAATGCTATTGTAAACTGGCTTTTGTGGGATTGCATCAGATCTGCAGATGAAGAGAAATGCTGACAGAGGGGAAAAGACACATGCATAAGGGAGACAACTTCCAGCATCTTCCTTGCTTTCTCAGGAAGCAAAAGCATGTCTCTGAGGGAACAAAAGAGATGCTTGCTTTGGTTTCTTCTTGTATGCATCGTGCTGAGAGAGACATGGGGAGGACACCTTGTGTTGTACCTGATAGTGCAAAGCTCCTGCTGGGTGGCAGTGAGGATTGTGATGCATGGGTGCAAGGCAGAGCTGAGCAGTACAGCCTTTGGTAGGATAAACGGGGGAAATTGGGCCTTGACTGCTTAGAGCCAAAGCTTCTCCCCATGAGAGGTCTTGCTGTGTGTGGAGAGTCTTCTGGCTGATGTGGCTTGAAGGGATGGTGGGCTCTGGTCGTGATTTCATCCTCTTGCACATCATCATTGCTTGGAGACTCTCCTGCCCGCCTGGAGTGTGGCACTCGGTGATTTATAAGCCTTTTCCTGTGCCTGACACCCGTACCTGCCTGTCTAAGGGTCAGAACAGGCACATGAAAACCTCAGGCTGGGAGCTGTTCATCGCAAACCCAATGTTTTTAGTGTCGACGCGTTTGCAGCGTGCAGCTGCCGTGTTTTATGTGTGCTTCTAATGGTACTGCAGCAGCACCGCCGGGTACACGCGCCCTTCTCCTCTGTGTGTGCCATTGCCCCCCCGGCCCCGTGCAGCCCCGCGTGTGTGGCTGCGGTGCCCGGGGCAGCGCTGTGCGCACCCCCGCTCCTTCCCTGCTGCCTGCGCCGCCTCCAGCCCCCCCTGCTGCTGCCCGGCCCCGGCCGCCCGCGGAGCTCGGAGGCGGTGCCGGGCCCCGCAGCGCCCCGGGGGAGGCAGCGGCCGGGGCCGCCGCGCTAATTGGAACGTGGCGGCGGCTCCTCGGCTCCGCTGCCACGGCGACTCCGACTGCGGCGGCGGCGGCAGCGCCCCGGGGGGGACGGGCGGCGCCAGCCCCGGCCGGCCCCCCCGAACCGGCCCCAGGCGCCGTCCCGCTCGGCTGCTTCTTTCCACCCCCCGCACAGCCCCATCGAGCAGGGCCGGCTCCGCGCAGGGCTGGGACCCCGACCCACTGCCTCGGTGGGACCCGCTGCTTCTGCTGGTGGAGGAGTTAGTTACCGACGGGAAAACCCTGCTCTAATTCCCATTGTTAAGGAGCTGTGCACGATAAACCGTTCCCAGGGATGGCACTAGGATTAGGGTAACCCCCCTCTCCCCAGCTATTTTGATTTCATAGGAGAGATAATCGGATTACTCACAAAGTCCATCTGATGGAGAGCCATACGTGTGCACTATGGTATTGTTTTATCTCCCTGTGGATTCACTCACAGCACCAAATAGACACCGTGAAATGTTACACAGCTACAGCTTTAAAGACAAAAAAGGTGTGTAGTCACCATACAGATTACCATAAAGAGAGCCTTTTATGTGAGGTTTGTAGGAAGGGCATGTGCATAAAGTATTAGGCTGGAAGGTTCAGTTTTCATGCTTTATGGACCTGCTGTGAGGTCAGATGCTTTAATTTTCCTCCTTGTGGATCTCAAGGAAGAAAATAAAGGAATTTTGTTTTCTACTCTGTTGGTGTAAGGTGAAAGGATTAGGAAAGGTGAGTCAGTGCATTGCTCGATAGCAGAAACTCAGCTCCGTGGTTCTCATTTAGCCTTTAGGGAAGGCTTTGTTGGCAAGTAAGAGTGTAGCTTCCAGAAGACTGGGAGTGTGGGTTATACTGGGCTTGAAGGTAAAACTTGTGTTAGCTTTGGCTGTTGAAGTAAGGCAGAGCTGCAGATTTGGACTTAATGAAATGGGAAAGAGGGAGGGGAGGCAGAAGCGTGAGACACTGGATGCTGTTGTAGTTACTGCTGTTTGTTAATAAGAGCTGTGGATGTAAATCATCTCTGCAAATTTAGGCACCCAAGTTTGAAAAATGCCACTTTCCTGGCTTATTGTCAGGGTCACAACAGCTCGGTGACAGATCTGGGACCAGAACCCCAGAGCTCTAATCCCCGAGGCAGGAGGCAGAGAAACCATGGAGCTGTGACTTAAGGAAAAAGAAGTACCATAATGAAGATCGTGTAGGGGCCAACTTAGATGCCTGGAAGGGAGAAACATAGAGCTAGAACTGAAAAGATGAAGGACCTCATTGAACCTGAAGTGCCTCATTAAGCGCAGTACAGCCTGTGCAGTGCACAGTGGCAGATTTTTCAGGAGACAGTGGAAAGCTCACACTGGGAAGGGTGGAAGAAATGGGGGGAAAACAGTTCCCTTTCTAGAAATGATAAAGTATATAACAAAACGAATTAATTACTTTATGCTTTGTAGGTATACTGCACACAGCCCATTTTGGAACAGTCTGGTCATTGCGGAGCTGTCTGTAAGCAGAATTGTCTGCTGCTCCTGTCTTCTGCTTCTGAAATGCCAAATGCTTGCTCTGTGCCTTCCCTATTCCACAGGCGAGTTGAGGGTAATAAGTTGGTTTCTCTGCATCTTTGTGCGCAGAACTGTAAGGTAGCAAACATTCATCAGCTTGAACTGCAGTAAAACCAAAAGGAGAATAAATAGAAGAAATTGATTTAGAAATCCGTCTGTGTACTGCAGTATTCAAGAACATTGAATGGCAAAATGTTGTGATGAGGTTCTTGGTACTTTGGGGCACAGCTCCGAAAGCATGGGGAGGGTTGGACATTACTGTCATGCACATCAGAACTCTTGCTAATATTTGCCCGTGTTTGGTGCTTCCCTGGCTCCCCATAGTACTACTGGAAAGCTGAGAATGGACTGTTTGCCAAGTGTTTCATGAACTTCAGGTGATGGCTGCTGTTGCTGTGCAAAGAAGCACCATGAATTCAACCAGTGGCTTGCTGGCTGTAGGGAAGAGAAAGGGATACAGAGAAGGATGTCTGCTTGAAGTGCTGATCTCTTGGGAAGAGTGAGACTGAGGAACTCCTGCCAGAGTTGAGATTTCAAGATGTGGAAATAGGAAGTGCACTGTTTCTTTTAAAAGGCCTCAGCCACGCGTGCTGCTCAATTTATCTTCCTGGCTGGCCCTACTTCAATAGCATTTAGCCTTGTAGGGCCTATTTCTGTGTTGTTATTCAGATTAAGCTGGCAAGCTTTGAGCAAAGGATGCAGACCGGATTTCCAGGGACTAGTTTGAGAAGGGTTTACAACGCGACTTGCTCAGCTGCAGAGCTGTCAGCCTGCTTTTAACCTTTAACTGGACACTGAAGTCCAGTTCTGTCTTGGTTGTCAGGTAATTCTTGAGGTATGTGTCTGCTGCTTTCCAATCCCCAGACACTTTGCTGGACAAGTTCTGTTGTAACCTCCCCTCAATGTCTTGCCATTGCTTCAGCAGATGTTTTAAACACTTCTGCAGCTTGGTTCCAGCTTTTGCATCAATGCTTGGCCAGCTGTCTGGGAGGGATGTAAGGAAGGAATTGGGGAGGGTACTGAGATGTTGCAGGTGGGGGTCCTCCAAGAGGCAGCATGGAGATGGTGTTTTGACAAGTCCTGCCTGTGGCGTGCTGCCAGCTTGTTCTACAGAATGCATGGCCTTGGCAGGTGTTGATGGCAGCAAAACAAATTTGGAATGGGCTGAGATAAAGGGAATTCTCTTGGGAAGTGAGAAAAGGAGTGATGAATACCTTAAAACTTTAATCACAGAAAGATGTGCTCATCCGAGCCCTTGAGAACTGTCTTCTAATGTGAGGCAATCTGGAGGCCTGGTGAAGGCCTGAGATTTCTGATCAGGGGGAGTTTTTCAGTGTTTTCTCTCCAAGGATGGAAATTTGCCTGTGCCATGGGTTTCAAATAAATTTCCCAGGATTTTGGATGCTCAGATCCTGAGGGACAGTCGGCCTTTCTCCTGAATGCAGTGAATCAGAAGCCCTGATTTCAGGTACCCTCTCAGTCAATCTGGTGGCTCTATTTCATTCTTCCTTCTGGGCCTTTCTGCAGCCAAATAACCTTCTGCTTACTCACTTATTTGCAGTGTCTGCTTCCAGTCCTATCCTGGTCCTTGATTTCCAAAGGAACTAGAGGTTTTGTCTATTTTAGTCTGCAGCTTTAAACGGGAGGGTGCAAACTGAGTGCGACTATGATTGTGATGGAGACAGCATGGGATATGTAAATCTGGGAGTGAGAAAATCAGGGAAAAGCCCAGGATTTGTATCCAGTAACCAGGAGCAGCACGTGCAGAGCGCAGAATTACTGTTTTTGTTAATGTAAAGATTTTTTTTGCTGTCCATTAGTGTAAATTTGTGACAGACCTGAGAGGATGCTGCTGTGATCTATAAATCTCTGCTCTGAAGGAGTTCTGTGATGCCGGTGTTCTTGGCTTTGCATTTCTTTTCAAGGACAGATCTGTTAATATCATGCAACTATTCTGCTTTCATTCATTTTTAGGTTTAAATATGTTGATTACAGCTGTGACATGACTGCAGCTCCACTCCCTCCTGTGCTAATGTTTTCCACAGCCTCTTTTCCTGTAGGGAAAGCAGGGAGTTGCCTCACAGAGGTACACACTGAGATGGTGGTAGGTGGGCTGATGGTTTGTGGAGCAATACTTCAGTTTGATAGCAGCCTGGAGGATGTTCTGCAGCACATGGGCTTCCTAAACTACCATGGGGTGGGCTTCCTGCTACATGTGGTGGGGATGGTGCGCTGCAGCGCTCTTACGTGCTGGTGAGGTTTTAGCTGTGTGTGGGGCTGCTCTTTGGTTCAGACAGAAATTAACCCAGTGGAGCAGCCCTAGTGACGCTCCTTCAGCAGATGATAAGGATTCAGGGTGGTCATTGGGAGCACAGTGTGAACCGTGGATGTGTTGGCTGTTACCCTGTAGATGTAAGCATCATTTGGAAATGATGGGTGACTCACTAGTGCAGTATAATCACCAGAGGCATGCCCAGCACTGAGCCATCCATCACTCTTGAACTGACAGTACGCCCTTATATGCGTGCTGTGCCTGCCCAAGACTCCTGTTATAAATCCTCTTGCAATAGAGGAGTATGTGTTTCTTGTAACATGCATACATACACAGGGGTGCCCTGAGCACGTCACATCATTCTGTTATTGATGGACAACATCAGGCCTCTGTAGGGCAGCTTGTGCTTTGCCATATTGGCAAGAGAAAGGATTCTGTGAAGCTGAATAAAACACCTTGTGATCTCCAACTTGTGGCTCCAGAGGAGCTTGTAGCATGTACACCCTTTGTAAGAGACATCTTCTTTACTCACAGTCATTTTTGCCTCTCCCAACCTGGTTTATGCTGCAGGAATTCAGCAGTTCAGGAACTGGGGAGGGAAAGTAGTGGGCTTTGGCTGTACCAGAGGCTGTGACTAGAGTTGCCAGTGGAGTATGTTAAGAAGAGAGTAGGAGAATGTAGATCTAAAGGCTGCAGTGAACGGGTGCTGCATAGAAAAGCACTCTCAGTTGGTGAGTAGTTGTCTTTCAGTGAAAGCAAAGCTATTCCTGCACCTCCTGACTTCACTTACATGTAGATGCTTATGGTTTGCGCAGCCCTTGGCAAGTATGTTTGCAGTTGCCAGACATGCTTTGTCGCCTGAATGTGTCAGTGCTTCTTTTGAACTTCAGCAGATGTTGGTGCAGACGTTCCTGGGACACAGTTGAAAGAGACATGTTGAATGGGGACGATCATGAGGCCAACATATGGAAAGGTCCAAGAGTTTTGGTGTGGTTTATATGTAGCTGCTGTATTTAACAAAGCAATCAGCATTGCTAAAGAGCATTTCAGCGCCGCATGTCAGGGAAACAAGAAGGGTGCTTTGATATCCTTTAAATGAGATTTAATGCTTAGTGTAACTGAATTTCAGATACTTTGGAAACATGAGTAAATAATCCATTTTATGAGGGGCATTGAGGTGCTGTATCATTCCCTTGCTTAATGCTGTAGGAAGAGAAAGCCTGAGCATTTCCTCAGCTACATCCAAGACTCAAACCCCTTAACCTGTGATGGAGATCCAGCCATCTCGTGTACAGCCTGACTCTGTGCCAGCACCTTCCTCCCACTCTTTCAGGGAGGGTAAGAATTCCATTCTCCTTTTATCCTCACACTGAAATACATGCTAGTATTCCAAACAAACCCCCAGTAGGAGCTGGCAGGATGGCAGGAGCCTGTCACTTCCTCACTCTGAGTGGTGTCAAAGAACAGGGCTTTCATTAGGAGGTTCAGAATGGCAGGAATACCTGCCTGTCTCCTCAAATACTGGGACACACACACAGCTCAGTACACACACCAGTCAGCATTAAGATGGAGAGGAAAACGGGGGGGGAGAAGCAGTGCAAAAGTGAGTTTGTGGGATTAAAGATGGAATAGCCATCTCTGCTGCCTTTCTCACCCAGCATAAAATGAGAGCGCGAGCGAGGGGTTGGCTTCTGGCGATCGAGCTGTGGCAGCATGAAAAATGAGGAGGAGTGCGATAAGAAACTAATAATTTATGTTCCAAGCACAGACTCACACCAGTGTAGAGGGGAATTGGTGCCAATAACTCCTACTAACTCAGAAAGGCACGCAATCTTTTATTGCACAAATTATTAACGACCAGAAAATAAATGACTCTGTAATCAGATCGGTGCTGCTGGCGCTTTGCGTTTCTGCTTTTATTTGTCTACATTCTGAGGCCAGTCCACCCCTGGAGCTGAGGCAGTGGGAACTTTTCCTGGCCCTGTGCCCTGCCTGACAACACAACAGATTAAACAGCAATGAACCAGGAACGTCCTGGTATCTCCCTGCCTATCGGAGATGGGTTTACTCAACAGTTTCTGGCCCCTTCAGCAGTAACGGCTCTGTGGGTGCACAGGGTTCTCTGAGTTGGGATTTCATTGCAGAGTGGTTGGAATAGTCCCAAGGGCAACATTGTGAACCTTTCCTTGCGGAAATGCACAGAAGAATACCAGCTCCCTGGCATCTCTTCGTGCCCCTGTCCCATTCCAGGCTTCTTCCTTCATGTCTTTCCTTTGTCCTCAGGGCTGCTGGTGTTGCATTCCAGATGCTTCTGCTCTATTGTTTTCAGTAGTTGTGCTTAATATTCAGTGCTGGGCACCTGCAGCAATTACTGAAGTATACTGGAACTGTAGATTCTCAGGCCTTCTTAAATCAGGGCACAGTGAATTTGGGCCTTGTACTTGTATGGGGAAAGGAGTATGACGTACACTGTTCGTTTAGAATCCATATGGACATGAAGCAGGGAACATTTTCCCTACCACCAAATGATTACATCGTGTGATGTTTCTTGAATTAAAACCTTTATGACAATGATGAAGAAAAGAGGCATTGATGAAGAATGAAACATCTTGAACAGGAAAGATGATGACGTTTGGATTTGTTGGAGGTTCCCTTCTGTTTACATGGTGCTTTGTGTTCTCTGAAGGGTGGCAGTATTCCTGTGTTAGGTAGTTTGGGTGTGATGCCAAAGCAAGATGAGGAATTTGATTTGGGCTTGAACTAGGAGTTTTTTGCAGGGAGGCACAGCATGAATTAGAATGATAGAAGCAAACAGCTTTGAGCCCACAGGTAACTCTGGATCAAGCTCTGAGCTTCACTTGAAAGTTACCATGATAAGGTATCAGACCTAACCTTGATCTGGGTTTCAGCCCTGAGAGATACTTGAATTTGAACTTAAGTTTGCAGGACTTGCTGCATCCAACCTGTGGACCAGCCCAGCCCAGTTCTGAAGCCCAGCCTGCGTTCTTTTTGGCCCTATATCCAGGGCAGCTCCAAGGCCCATTCACTCAAGTTTGCTCTGATTCCAGTGACTACCCAAGCCTGTGTGACCTGGATAAGACTCCTTTAAGCATGGTGTTTCAGCTTTGTAGGTTGTTGTTTCTTCAATAAACAGGGTTCCCTAAAGGCAAGGGGATTACTCTGTATGTGACTAGAAGCTTCTGGACTGCATTTAGTCCATATATTTTCCAGTTGGTGGGGGAGACTCATATGTGAAGCTCAGACCTTTCTTCTCTCCTGTCATTCCCCCTTCCTATTTTGATTATGTGAACCATATGATAAGGAAGCAAAGTGTTTCTGTTGTTAATTCAGCCCATTCATTATCAATGGCACTATCTCCCTGATGGCTTCATCTGAATAGGGAGGAGGGGGAGAGCTGCTTTTCCCCCTCTCTGCCTCTCTTTTTATGGTGAGGGGGTGTTGGTGAAGGCAAGCTGCAATAATGAATAATGTGCAGCTTGTTCCCAGGGCCTGCAAGTGTTTTGTTAACACAGGTTTCCTTACACTGAATGCCCAGTCACCACAGAACCATGAAACTCCAATTGCCTTCCAGCTCTCTCATGAACATACGTTTAATCTCATTGACCTGGCGTTATACTACACCACATAAATTCCGATTTGGAGATCTTATGTCCACTCATAAATTGGGCTGGCAGCCTTCCGATCACCAGAGTAAAACTGTCTCCTGTGAGGTGGGGTTTGTAGTCCTCGGTGCAGGTACTGTCAGCTTTCCTTCGTAAAATGGAGGGAAATAAGAAACCCAGCATCAGATTCACAGAGGAGAGAAGGGAAAAAGGGTTTAAGTAACATTAACACTGGGCATGAACTCAGAGTGTGGGAAAATGGTGAATGAAGGAATGTTAGCTTCTGCGAACACCATGGAGTGGTATTCAGGCATCCAGGTTTGGCCATAATTCTGTGTGTTTTCGGGGCAGGCACATATGTGCCAGCTTCATGGAATTTCTTCCCTTTTCTCATGTCTTTTTCTTCTTTTACTTAAATGAACAACCCAGAGGAAATGTGTTTTCTCCCCCCCTTCTGTGCTGTGATGTTGTATTTGGATTTAGCAGTGAGTGGTGGATTTGAAATTCCTATGGGTCGGTGGGAATTTGGATGTGAGGAGACCTTGCTCTGCTGAAATGAGGTGTGGGTACTCCTGCACAGAAGGAATTCCTTGTATGAAGAAAGGCTACAACCAGTACATCCTGCTAAGTGCTGACCATTTTAGAGTGGTCATTGTAGAGGAGTCCTGTGATGGGCTGGAGCTGCTGGCAGTATTTCTAATACTTGGAGTTGAGTTCGTCAGATACAGCACATAATGTTCATGTGTTGTTGGTGTTTTCATTTACATCTGTGTCACCTTTTTAATACTCGTATTTGTTAGTCTGTTTTAAACTGACAGAAGGAAAATTGAGATGAGCTCTTAGGCACAAGCTCTTCCCTGTGAGGGTGCTGAGGCGCTGGCACAGGGTGCCCAGAGAAGCTGTG
>WYDI02015013.1:6657-35313 GCA_009867235.2 Psittacus erithacus
TCCCGTATGAAGACAGGCTGAGAAAGTTGGGGCTGTTCAGCCTGGAGAAGAGAAAGCTGTGTGGAGACCTCATAGCAACCTTCCAGTACCTGTTGGGAGGCTATAGGGATGCTGGTGATGGACTATGCATTAGGGTCTGTAGTGATAGGACAAGGGGTAATGGGTTAAACACGGGAAGTTTTGTTTGAATATAAGGAAGAAATTCTTTACTGTGAGGGTGGTGAGGCACTGGAATGGGTTGCCCAGAGAGGCTGTGAATGCTCCATCCCTGGCAGTGTTCAAGGCCGGGTAGGACAGAGCCTTGGGTGACACAGTTTAGTGTGAGGAGTCCCTGCCCATGGTAGGGGGGTTGGAACTAGATGATCTTAAGGTCCTTTCCAACCCTAACTATTCTATGATTCTATGGTCTATTTAGGACTAGCAAGCTTCTCAGGGTGCATTATAACAGCAAAAAAACAAAACCTGCCAAAAGAGTACAGAAATTAATCTGAAATCCCTTTTGTCTTCAAGAGGCTAAATGTGCTTATTTAAATAATTTCAGTGTTCAAAAGGCATGCAATTTTAAGAAAAGAGTATTTTTTATCTTTAAGATCCTTTAAGGTCTTTTTCACTGCACTTTCTGGTTTAGTAAAAATGTCTAGAAACTGTGTTAATGACCTTCCTTAAGTTGATATAAATACATAAATCAAAGTGCAACTGTTGTTCTTGCTGTATGATGAAATATTTTTCAGCTAAAGCCAATTATATTTGCAGTGGCTTATCACAGCAATTATATGAACCAGCAGGCCAGTCAGTAATGACTTTTTTGTTAGGGGAGTGCTAAGAACACTTCCAGCAGAGCTCCATTACCTGGATTACAATCACAGTTTTAAATTAGGTACCAATGCAAGTAATTTCGTATTGTTTTTGTACTTAATTGGTCATTAACTTGTTCATGCCAATAATTTTATTTCTATGCCACTCACTCATTAAATACTCCCTGAAACATCTTTCCAAAAGAATTCCTTACTGCAAAAGCAGGAGGAATTCCTTATAAAACATTTGTATGCCTGTGTGTCACCTTTGTCTCCTTGTGAATAAAATTGAAAGGCAAAACATTTATTTTTCATCCATAGGAAGTGTGCAGTCCTTAACATAAGTCAATAGGAGCCTGGTAATTACAGTTCTTGAATCAGCAATATTTGTGTGTAGTCCAGCATCTTGCTGCAGTCAGTGACTAGAAGCACATGCTCATGAAGAAGCTGACATAAACAGTTATGCAAAAACATTCCTGAGAGACAAAATGTCTCCCTATTACTGATGGCTACCTGCTGTCTTATGTCCTGAAATAAGATAGTTTGTAAGTTTGGGGGTTCTTTAAGAGATAAATCTAATTCCATGTAAATGTGAATGCTCTCATTGTTCATATAAATGTTTAATCCTTTTTAAAATTCTGCTAATCTTTCAGGCCTCAGTGATTTTTTTTGTAGAACCGAGCTCTCTAGGTTAATTATGCATATGCAACAAAATATATGCTTTAATCAGTTTTAAATTTAAATCCTGTCTATTTATTGCTACATGCAGGAACTTCATAAATATATATTGTGCAATTATCTGCTCCAGGCGTTTTCCTCAAATGAGTGTGTGTGTGAATATAATGGCTGGAAGATACCCTAATAGGCTCTTCCCATCTCTGACTCCTGAGTGTACTTCACTATAACACTGAGATTTGGATCAGTGGATTTGGTTTGGAGCTGTGTCTAAGGTAGAAATTTAAGCGCAGACTCCTTCAGACAGCTTAGGAAGAAGGTTGTGATAAATAATCTTTTTGATTAAAAATAAACAAACTTTGGAAACCGTACTCGGATGAGCCTGCTCAAGCCATGGCAGTAACCAAGGAGAAATAATAAATGAAAACATAATGTGAATATGCAAGTACTCCACAATTAGTGTGGTTTTCAGTCGCTCCATAGTAACTAGACTACGAATCATTTTTTTAAGCTAATTTAGCCTTTGAGCTAGGAAAGCTAGGTCATTTAGTTCAGGCAATAAGCACTCAAAACTTTTACATCCAGAGGTCCAGCTGCTCCTCCCCGAAAGGCATCTATCGCATTTGTCACATTTTAAATAAAAGTTCAGTTATACTCAGATATATGCTGTGCCCAAACACCAAGGGAATTTGTGCAAACAGGTTTTATATAAGAGGCACTGTTTTGAAGACTTATTAAACAACTGATTAAAATTAATGTTGTGAGCTCCTACTGCTGATTTTTTAATATCAGCCAAATAACATTTGGATGATTAAGTAATTCTCTATTACTGCAGAATTCTCATTGATTTGAGAGTTTCTTACAGAAAGATTTTGAAAGGTTATTTTCACTCACACTAGTTCAAAGGAAAAGATAAGGGAAAAGAAAAAGGTGAAGGAAGATTATTAATAAGAACAGAGCAGGCTACTCTTGAGATAACAGGAACATGAAAGTGAGATTTTTTTGGGTACTGGAGTCTGAGAAGGAAAAAGACTGATAGCATAACAGGTAAGGGGCCATTCCATTAATGGGTGTGTCATGCAAAAGCAATTGGCCCAGTTTCTTGGACGACAGTACCCCTGGTACATGCCTGGAATCAATCCAGTGTCTTATTTGAGATTAAGTCTAAGGTAATGGACTCCTGAACAGTTGTGGTGAGCTGACCATTGCTGGATGCCAGGTGCCCACCAAGCTGCTCTATCACTCGCCTCCTTAAAGGGAGGGGGAGGAATTAAAATAAGATGGGAAAAAGCCCTGGGTCAAGATAAAGGCAGTTTAATAAAGTAAAACCAAAGGCCACACATGGAAAACTGAAAGGAAGAGCTTGCAGTAGTAATACATATTCTATAAAGGGATTGTGGAATAACAGCAGAAACCTAGAAGAACAACAGTCAGACTGAAGCATGTTTGAGATGCAACATCTTGTCATAGAGACAAAAATAAAAGTATCACATTATTTATAAGATTACCAAAAGTTTTTATAAATAAAACAAAGATATCAGTAAAAAATAAGACTCAAAGATTGCTTTAGAGAAATACCATGAAAGCTATTCTACGGTGGGAGAAAAGTTAGGTGTCTATAAACACTTGTTATGACTCCCTTGTCAACGTTTTTCAAAAAAAAAAAAGAAAAGTTAAAACAAAGAAAAAAACCCCCACAACATTGAAAGGCAGTGATAAGACACAGACATCTTATGGGTCTTTGAATTATGTTTCCAGTATATAATTAAAAAGGGAAATGTCATTCAGGACTGAGCATCTTTAAGGAAAAATCACTCAAATCTTGGAGAAATAAATTGTATGTCAGATCTAGAAAAGAAAGGAAACTTGAGTTTTAGTCAATCAAAATTTGACAGGGAAACACATTTGTCTGTAAGTATATAGGGATAAAAATGGGAAAAATAACTTGCCTGCAGGACAATGTTAGAGTAAGAACGAATTCCAGTCCAGTTCACCAACTGTACAATTGCACTTCCTTAATGCCTAGAAGTACTTCAGAGAAGAGTCAATCACAATAAAGGAGGGGAACTGTAAAAGTAGGGAAAAAAACCCCAGCCTAAAAGAAAGCTTTTTAAATCATTGATCCAAATATTGCATGATAGTTCAAAATTTATGTGTGGGAGTAGGGGCAAAATTTCATCTAGAAAACTCCAGGTATATGAAGAAAAACAGTCAAGATTCATGTGTATGTGGTTTAGTTCTTAACTTGAGTTTACATTTTGCTATTTTTAACTTGTGGCACATGGTCTAACTTGAAAAGCAATGAATTTAAGGACTGATATTTCAGTTACAGACAAAAGGCAAGAAAAAAACCCAAGCAACATTGTCCCTGTCCTTGTGAATAGCTGCATATAGGACATCGCATGTGACGGGGCACATATATTGATTTTGGCAAACAAGCATTGCTTGCTATTCCAGATTATTTTGGCAGATTTTGATCTGCTGAAAGAGGAGACTTCAAGTAAGGAAAGAGCAGCATTTCTAGTGGAGAGATACTGAATTGTCTCAGAGGCAAAGTTCTGGGCACCAAGAACACACCAGCCGTTTCAGGACAGAAATCACTGTGGAATAGCTTGTTTCCCTTACCCAGGTGCATAGAACACATGAAGCTACATGTGTAGTAAAAAGTGTCCACCTGTAGGGTTAAAGAGTGGAGATATTCCTGTAGAATATCTGTGAAAGAGGAGGTTAGACAAATATCTTAATTTCTAGTAGTTGCTGAAAAAAGAGATGGTGAGGACATAGAGAAAGAGGGGACTGGGAAGCTAAACTGCAATGACAAGCTATCATCATCTTCCCACCACTGTTAAGAGCTGGCTTCAGCTTGTCATATGCAGGTTCATCTCAAATGATGCAATACCCAATTTTTTCCTACCTTAAAATAATGGCTTTTTATTATTTTTGTTTAACAGGATCATCAAAGTCAATCTGAGCATGGCATAATCTATTTGCTGAATGCTCTTAAATTGAAAGATTAATTGTGGCAACTGCCATCCTTTACATTTGCAGTATTCGTGACTTCACAGAGAAAGAGCTGAAAAGCTATGCCAAATAACCAACGTCCAAGGGTTGTTTTTTTTTTTAATTAAAAAAAATGAATAATAGGTGGTGTTCTGGAGTCCATTTTTCATTACTAGCAGCAGGCTTATGAGAAAATGTGCAATTTTCAAGCAATCTTCAATGCAAAACTGAACTCTCTGGGTATACTTCTATATTCTGGGAAAGACACAGTTCATCCATTAGTTTTAGGAACTTTCTTAAGGTTTGCGCACTCCTGTAAATGTTAAATACGACTAGTCCCTAAAAATCAAAGAATAGTGCCCAACTCTATCAGACAAACTAGTGAAAAGGATAGATTCAAGGTAAAAGACTCAAGACAGAAGAATGTACAGTGGCTCAAGAGATAGGCTTTGTCATTTTTTTCAAGATATGTGTATGAATCCCAGGCTAGGGCTTGATACAGCTTTCTGGAATTCCTGTTCTGACGCAGTCAGAGCTGTCCCCAGTAGGGTGACAGGACTTTGGCCTTAAATGTCAAAAGAAGTTTGTGTATACGTGAGTAAGGTATGAGAAGGTGAAAATATTTCATTCTCAGTTGCCAAAACACATTGAACCAATTTGCACAAGTATAAATATGAAAGAATTGGTGAGGTTGTTTAAGAGTGCCTAATGTTCTTTTAAAATTTTTATTTCATTGTATTTTTTTACATAAAACACTGAAGATAATTGTGAAATTTATGGATTTACTTTTTTTGGTAGCTATGAGTGTATTAATGTTTGGGAACACAGCATCACAGATTAAGCTGGTGTGGCTCCACTGAAGTCAATAGAGCTTTTATTATTGTTTGCCATTGTCAGTGTTAAGGGTATGTCAAGAGACAGCCACTCATGCAGCCAATTTATCTGTCACAGAGCACCTGAGCAAAGATTAAACTCATCATTCTACAACCTTTACTTTATATAAGCAAGAATGTGTACTGGAATAAATGTTAAATTATGTTTGTATGCGTGTGTAAGCCAGAATCAAAGTAAACCTCAGAGCGGTTGCAGTCTATGTTCAGGGTCTCAAAGAGAAGCAAATATCTTCATATGAACAATGAAAATATTTGAAGTTCTCTCAAAAATAAGCTATTCACTTAATACCACTTTCTGGTCATTTGCCACACTCTAGTTGAAAGAATATAATGAAAAATTATTGTTGTAACTTCTGGACTACTAAAGAAAACAGTGACTGATTGCTTTGTTGCCATTGCCTTTCTTTTTTCTTCATGTTCCATTACAATACGCTATTCTAACTTACTGTCCCTCTCCTAGGTTGCAACCCAACTGAATTAAATTTCTAGATAAAATATTCAATTCTTTACAGAAAAATTGCTAGAGAATATTTCTCTTTACGTTTCATTACTATGCATATTATATCTTCCATATGATTTATACCCATAACTAGAGTTTTGAAAAACTGACCATTTTAAAATAAATACAGTATGTCAAGGAAATGACATATGCTTCATCTTAAAGATATTGAATAATTATGAGTGATACTAGTGATCCCTTAATGTTAATGTCATTCTGATAATTTAAAATGGCAATTAATTTTACACATGAAACATACGCAGGTGCTTTGAGTAATTTTTTTAAGATCTTCATTTCCTAACTCTCTTGAGAGTTTTGCAAACTTAAGAATTGATATTGAGTAACTTCCATAGTATTTTTTACTTCAGTATGTTATCACCATAACAACCACTTATCATTTGGAGAACAGCTTCACATTAATATTATTTATGGTTATATCCATTAATTATATTTAGAATTATTTCTGTGGGTAAACTTACTCTACTGATAGTCTTAACAAAAACATAACTCGGCTTATTTTCGACAGAAGTTAGATGTCATAATCTGCTATGTTTGAGGGAATATTGACTTTGATGACCTAGAAACTGCCTAAGGACCCATCATCAGTGTTATTTTCAAATTAAATGGGAACTGATAGATGGAACTTTTTATGTGGGAATGTATGCCATGTTGCAATTTCATGAATTGTGTTATGGTCTTGTTTAAAATGAGGTCAAATGGGCTATTCTCTGTAGTTAAGATTCTAAGCTGTTTCTTACAACAGTATCACCATTCAGGCCACAAAAAAAAAAAAAAAAAAAAAAAGCAGCCTGCAACTCGAGTTTTCACTGAGCTTGGAAAAGTACTTGCTGTGCACGCTAGTCAGATAGCATCATATGTTCTAGTTAAAAGGGTAGACTAAACACTATGTGTAAATAGTCATCACTCTAGACAGACTTTTCACTCACTCTTCCACAGTCTTATCATTCTTTCTGAGTTTCCAGTCTGCACTGCTTTCACATTCTAGACATGCTCACTCTTTGTTTAAACATCCTGTATAGTAAGACCCCAGCATCCCCAGTGATTCGTATTGCATTGAATTGCATTCCATTGCATTGCATTCCATTCCATGCCTCTCCATTCCAAGCCACCTCCTGGCAACACAGGAGTCACAGTGCTCCAGGAGAAGACAAAAAGGAGCAGCCCCCAGTGTCCCCTGGCAGACATGGCCTGGGGCAGACTGAAGGCATCTGAGAGAAAGTTCTTGAGCTGCTGGAGTTACTTACGGAGGCTGAGGGAGGGAGATCAGTGACTAGTCAAGGCTGCTAGCGGTTCTCCATTGCAGGGCCAGCTCCTGGCAGGACCAGCTTCTTAGTTCATCGGAGGGGTAGCAATCTTTTTCATCTGGATAGCTGTGGCCAGGCTATAAGAGTGCCTTCTTGAGAAGCACTGCAGAGCTCACCATCCTCATCCCTCATGGAGCCAGGGGCAGCAGCTGGGATGCAGAGATCTTTCCAGGGGTCCCAGTGCTTTGGAGCAGCCACTGGTGCCCTGCCAGGTGTAGGAAGGATTCTTGCCAACAAGGTCCATCAGGCTGGGGGCCTTTGGCTACTCTTGGAAGCCCCTGAGGTGGCTCCAGGTTCAGGGAGAATGGGGCTTTGGCATCTCCTGGGAGGTGTGACCGGCCTGTGGACCAGAAGCAGGTCTTGCCCACAAGGGTCAGGAGAGAATTTTAACCTGAGGCAGATTGGTAGAGGTTGAGTGAGATTGGTAGAGGGCTTTTTGCCTTCCTCTGCAGCATCAAGCAGGACCATTTGGCAGGACCACTTTTCACGGCTCCTCTGGTCCATTCTGCTGGGTTACTGCCTGCTGTTCATGCACCATGAAGGTGGCCCCTTGTGTCTTGCAGCTGGGGGGGAAGGCTTTTTTTTCCTCACAGAGGGACCGCGAGTGTCACCGGGGATTTTTTGCCTTTCTCTGCAGCACTGAACGCAGTGCACCTTTGGGATATTGTGGCCAAAAGGCTGCTGCTTCTGTTTCACTCAGGTGGTCCTCATGCCCCGCATCTGAGGGGAGAAAGCTTTCTAGACTCCCTGGTGGCCCCTGGGACTTGCTGCTTGTCCTCTGTAGCACTGACCACATCCCCTTGCCAGGGATCCCCTGGGCCCCTTGGGCTCAGTTCTTGCCTGCTGCTCTCACACCTCCAAGGCACCACTCATGAGCTGGCACTCTCTGGCTCCACTGCCCAGTGCAAGCCTAGAGCAGGAGGGTGCTATGCTCTTCCTTGGCTACATTTCCCTGGGGGTTCTTGCTTGTGCACAGCAGTTTGTGCTTGGAAGGGCTTCAGCCTTGCTGACCAGGAAGGCAGGCAGGCAGGCAGGCAAACAGAGGCAGGAAGGCAGGAAGGCAGGCAGGTAGGCAAGGAAGACAAGGAATGCAGGAAAGGAAGGTTTGGTTTTGTTGAGTTCTTGTCACAGTTATTAGTTATTCAAGTCTATCTGATTAAATTACTGTCTTTTTTTGTGCTAACATGCCCTTATAGGACACACTTGGGCATGACTGCACTGCTCAGTGGAGCACCTAACCTGAGCACTACTGACCTGAGCAAATATATACCAACAGTTTAACTGCATACAGCAGAAGCTTGAAAATAGCACTCAGTACTACTTGCACACTAAAGCTCAGTCAATCTTGTAGTCAGAGGGTGTCAGCTCATCTGTCTAAATTATGACAAGTGTAAACTTTGCTATAGAGTTTAAGATATCTGTCTGGGATTTCTACAGTTAACAATCCAAAATAATATACAGAAAGAGATGATTCATTTTGATGCTCAATACAGGTGCATATAATACACTCAAATAATTTTTCTTTCAATCGCATATCCTTTACTTTCACTGACTGTAGGGGATATACATGATTTACCTAGATTAGTTTTGAGATCTAAAGTTGGTAAGAAAATTTCAGTTGTGTTATTGATCTGCCCACTATGTTTCTTCTTTCTGGAAATTCTTAAGATATTGTCCATGAATATATTTATTGATTTTTAACATATGAATGCTATTTATTATTACATTTATTAAATGTCATTGCATTCATTACAAATCTGTACTGTAAAGAATCTGGTTTTATTTTAGAACCTTTGATAGATAAACTGATCCTGAAAAAGCAATGTTCTTGGTTATCCTTGTACCATGGATATCTTTAAAAAGAAATTCCTTAACTGCCAGAAGAAAACAGAAGAATTTAATTCAGTTCTTCCTTATTTATGACCAATAACTTTATTATAGGTTTAAAATCAGAGGGAGACTTGAATGTGATTTTCATATTTATGCTTGTGATTGACTTCAAAATTTGTTATATAAGTCACTGTGAAAGAAGAAACAGGGAGGATCACAAGGAAACTTGAACATCAGTCTTCTGGCTGTAAAATATTCAAACAACCTAAGGCTATAAGCCATTTGTTTTCTTAACCTGAAAGAACAATTATGCAATAATGTAACAACATCAGCTTTAAAAAGCAGACATTCAAAATTAAATATCTGAATGGAGTCCCCAAGTGTTAAAAACTGCTTAAAATCTTTGCAGATCTGGGACTATGCCAGGTGATTTCTTTTTTTTAATAGGTCGCTGGACAGGGTGGCTGTAAAATTTCTTCATTGTTGAGCTTGCATTTTCATGTTAATATTTTTATTTACCATAGACATGAAAAATGCTTTACACATGGAGGCGTGGCATAATTTTCTATAGTTTGGAGACTATCATTTACCTTAATGAACTGTGGGTAATTAGCTTAAGGAAAAAAAAATCCAACAGGTTTGACACAGTTCTGTCTTTAGAGCCGTTTGTGGCTCTGATATGTTAAGAGCAGTGTTAGGTATGAGTTGCAGCCCATGTGCTCCTATCATAATCTCTAACGTTGAGACATTATCTATATTAAAGGCAATCCCACCTTTTCACCTTTATATTGTATCTATAAAAGGTAAAGGAGTAGAAAAATGGAAAAAGGAAAAGACTCTGGACTTAAAATAGTACTCTTTGCCATACGCAAACAACCAGTATGATAGATGAACAGAAAATCTGTAGGAAACCCTACTCCCCATCGGAGTTTGATTTTAATATGGACTTACTGTTCTTTTAATGAAAATTAGAAGAAAAAAGTTTATTTACAAAAAAGATTCCAGGTGTATTTCTAAGAAAAAGAAAGGAAAGAAAAGGTGTGGTGGGACATGTTACAAAAATTTGTTGAGAGGGAGGCATTCATCATTTACTCAAAGGTGAAGTTTTTACACTAACAAGGAAATTAGTCTTAGATGGGTATGGGAAAATAACAGAAGAGTGGAGTAGAGGATTGTAAATATGCTTAAGTGACTTGCAGCTGAGGTGTCGAAAAACATATGTATCATACTAATTCTTGTTTAGTCTTATGTGTGACAAGTAGAACAGCTGTGTTTAGATAACATGGGCCTGTGATAGACTTTGACACTTAGAACATGCTTAAGATTCCTTCCCTGCTGTGGGAAATATCAAATCATACTAGTAAATTATGTCTGCATAAATGAATCTCTGACATACAGGTGAAAACAGCAGGTTCAATGACCATCGAGCATGCATGGACCTACACAGTGCATCCCAACTTGTGTGCCTTTGTCCAGCTGCTGCTTCAGGGATCCCTGAGTTGATGAGGTAACAAAAACAAATTTATTCTTGGCATTTCATCCATGGTTTTGAGGTTGTTCCTGCATCCTGCCTGCTCTGCCTCACACACTGGGGAGTGTCTTAGACCACATCTTCTGCTTCATGGCAGAGTATACTCCTGAAAGACATATTCATGGGTGAGAAATCCTCAGAATGACACTCTCTGATTTGCTGTTAATAAAGACAGCTTACACTGGAGACTAGTGTTTAATTAGGTTTCATTCCAATTATCTGGGATATCTGAAGATGATGATTGTGTTGTAGTTACAATTCCCTTCATATTAATGGAAAGTAACAGATATTTTGGCAATTGTGATTTTCCATTATAAGAGACATTTAAGGTAACATGAGTCATCTTCACATAGTACCTGTATTGATAGTTTAACAAAAAAATGAGCTTTATAAACAGGATAATTATTTCTTTTAGTTCTCTACATTTAGTTAAATCTGTTTTAGCCATCTAAGCAAGTGTCCTAACATTTGTCTTACTGTTTATCTGTTATTAACTGCTTAAACATTTTTGATTATGCAGAGAAGATTCAGAGAAATCTGCTCAGAAGAAAAGAGCAGTTCAAAACAATCCCCTCTCACTGTCTTCTTGCATGTGGATTAGATCTCTCTAGTGAAAAAAAAGTGAAAAAAACTGTCATGGTTTAAGCCCAACCAGCAACTCAGAACCACGCAGCCGCTTGCTCACTTCCCCCTCCTTCCTCTCTCTGCTGCCCGGGGATGGGTGGGAGAATGGAAAGAATGTAACTCCCACGGGCTGAAATAAGTACATCCAGTAACTAAGGTATAACACAAACCACTGCTGCTACCACCAATAATAATAATGATAAGGGAAATAACAACGGAAGAGAATACAACTGCTCACCACCTGCCAACCAATACCCAGCTTGACCCGAGCAGTGATCTCACCCTTCCAGGTAATTGCCCCCAGTTTATATAGTGGGCATGACGTGCTGTGATATGGAATGCCTCTTTGGCTAGTTTGGGTCACATGTCCTGTCTCTGCTTCCTCCATGCTTCCCCTCCTCCCTGGCAGAGCATGAGACTCAGAAAGTCCTGGGTCAGAGTAAACATTACTGAGCAGCAACTACAAACATCGGTGTTATCAGCGCTGTTTGCAGGCTGAAAGTCAAAAAAACACAGCACTGCACCAGCTACTAAGAAGGGGAAAAATGACTGCTACTGCTGAACCCAGACACGAAATCTCTTCTGCAGATGGTCTCTAGCTGTCATATTGACACATCTGGAGAGAAAACCTGAACTTGGGAACAAACATGTCACATAGCAAACGTGAGATGTTTTTAATTTGCCAGACAATGTTTAATAAATGATTCTTTTTTGTGCCTGGAGATTCTAGTTGAATAGATTGCAAACTTTTAAGGACATAGGCTGTAGGACCTTAGCATGGTTGAGCTACATGTGAGGGATATAAGTCCTGTCAATGAATAAATAAACAGTTCTAATGCTGCACAACACTTATTTGTTTCTACTTGTTCTTATTTCCTTTTTGATTTGACAGTTAATGGGGGAAAGAAGGGGTGACACATGTCACTTTCAACATAGCATTTCAAATGTGGCAAGTGACAGCAAATAGTGCCATCGTCTGAGTTCAAAACATATTCTTATACTAATTTTTGCTCCTGGTGTTATTTTCCCATAATTTCAATGGTAACCTTCAGCCAATAATAATACAATTCAACAGAAGAATAAATGCATTTTTATTATAGTTTATTTCTTGGAATAATGCAAAATACTGCCTGGCGTAGGATAGTATTGGGCACTGGGGTTAGTTTTGGCAAACCTAATCCTGGAGATTGTAGACACATAATTCTGGAATGGAAGGCTGGTATCAGATATAAATGATAAATTGGTCAGGTTTTGTTACCAAAAAGTCATTCTTGACTTACATATTAACTATTTTGTAATAGAATAATAAAAATTGGGGATTTTTTTTAATAATTAAATGTCAAATATTTAATAATGCAAGTAAAACATCAGTTTCGGGGGGAACAATCAAGTCAGTGGAACAACAGTAGAGGATTGACTGTGTTTTGAATTGTTAAGGGTTTGTAGTACTTAAAAATCACATGATTTTTAAAAGAAAGATTGTTTCTTCATACATTTGTTGTCAGCTGAACATGAAATATTTTTCAATCACAGACAGAGGCAAGGAGTTTTATTTGGTTATAAAGATACATGGCTTGATTTCTCTGTATCACACTTGCAAGAAACATTATTTGAAGATTTAGTTGTTCTGTCAGATTTATTTTTCCTATACTGAGAAATCCATAAATTGTAAGGTTTTAATATATTTTTTTTATACTGAGATACATTCAGCAGACAATTAGACACTATTTGGCAAGAATTTCTGCTCTGAAACTATGCTATTAGGACTGCAAGCTTTCATTTGTTTTAACCGCATCACTGCTGCTATAAAAGGTCAAAGTGGAGCAAAACATCTCTTCTATTGCTTCACATTCTTGACATATCGTTCCATTAAAAAGCTGGCATGCAGGAGAATTCTGTTTTTCCACTACCGTGTAGACCTGTTAAATGACAAAGATTATAGCTAGCCAAAACACAGTATTTCCTATAGTACATCTTGCTGTCTGTGGACTACTTCTCCTTAAAGTATAAATTAATAAAGGAAAGTAGTGAAGGAGTTAAGGGTCTTTATGAGGGGTACTTTGCTTTTGGGTTGTATTTTCAAACTTCATTAAAGATATAAAACTCAATTTTCATCACTTAATGATCTTAAACATGTATTTAATAGACATCTGTCAATAGACGCTGTGAAAAGCACAATAGAATGAGAAAGTACTATAAAATTGTAAAAGACAGCAATGCCCACATTGAAAGCCTGAAGAACTTTCCACTTCAAGAGAATAGTGTATGTAGTATTTTAGTGCTAATTGAATTCTTCTGTCCACAAGGATGCTTCACACTTTACATCTTAGCAGTACGTATATAGAGACAGCAGTTCTGCGAGATATTTGTGAACTGCTAGAATCTTGCATGACATCTCTTAATGAAAAGTTTACAGATGGTACAGCCCCAGCCAGTTTATCAAATTATATTTAGCATCAGATGAAGATGTTGTGGAATACAAACCCCATCACATTTCTAAGGTTATATATATATATATATAGCCACCTGTTAATGTAACATATGGCATACTTTTCATAGGCCTGATGACATCCAAGATTTTGCATGGTGGTAGTTGATACAGCAGGGCATAAATGAATTACACTTTTCTCAAGCCATAGTTGGAGGCTAGTCAGGAGAACTTGTGGCACTGGAAATCTACTTTTGTGTCCTATTCTCCTTATGTCACCTCCAGTGCTCTGAGTTTGGGCTTAGCCTGATGTAGATTATATTATTTCTTTGAAGCACCTTTATTTCAGATGAGATACTAACTGTGTTTGAGAAAACTTCAATTTTGCCTACTCAGTGATATGTATATTTCTAACTTTTTCTCAAAATTTAGAGAAAAGGAATAATTTACAAGTACATTATAGAACTGTAATAGAAGGAAAAAAATAGGAATGCTGGTGGGCAAAGAGTGTCCCATAAAAAGAGGTTCCAACTTCAAAGGTCTGTTTGCATAAGGAGAGAGCTTGAGCTCATTCAGAAACCTCTGTATCTTTTGATAACGTGGATAAGGATAGATGGTTTAAGCATCTCAGGATTTTTTCATGTTCTTCTCTTTTTTAGTTTTGGTTATAATTGGAATAAGGTGGATGATTATGCCTAGTTTGATTGCATTTTGATTCTGGAGCTCCTGGATTCTTCTAATATTTTTAACTTTATTTTCTGGTTAGTATAAAATCATCAAAGAAGACATTTGATGATTTACATAAATCTGTTTTCATTATTTGAGGAGCTAGAATTTATAGGTGGACTTGAAATACAGTTTTAATAAAGAATTTTTATTGCTTTTTCCTTTCCCAATGGCTGTATTTGAATGAAATGCATGTAGCATATGAAATACACTCCTCATTGATATTAGACTCTAAACTACCTCACGATTTGGGGGCAAATCCCAGCACATAGCTGTTTCATTGAAGCATTGAATAATAGTGTATCTTAAAAAGTGGCTTATAAAATTATCTAGGTCTTTGTTACTGATGAATTCCTTCAAACAGATACATTTTAAGTAGTTTTACTTTGTTAAACTTTGTACAGAGTTGTTTACATTAGCTTAAATGCAGCTTTTAAGTGATAATTGCAAGATCTTTCTGTGCACTATTGAAAGAGATTTGCAACTAACCTGGGACTCTGACATGTTAATAAAGAGTTAATAGACTTTCTGTAGGATATATATAGATAGAAGGCAATCACTTAAAGTCACCTGAAACGGAAATATCAGTAATACTGAGGTAGCTTTTGTCTGAGATAACTACTATGATAAATAATAAAGAACTCACAATTTCACAGGGACAAATCCAGCCACGCAGCTGCTACATGTCGTGCAGCTGTTCAACCCTGCAGGCACAACTCAAAACATGTAAAGCTGGTTTAAATGCCTTCTTAGTCTCCTGGTCGCTCTTCTTCATTACAGATGCTGTAGTTCTTTGACAATCTGGTCCACAAATACTGGATGTCATCTTTTATAACATTTCAAATATTCTCTCTCCCTTTCCTGGTTTTGTTAGAAATTTATTCTTATTTTTTTTTCAGCATTTTGTCCTTTGTAACAGAATGCACAGAATATGTGAAATTGTGTTTTATAAAAATTATCTTCTACAGTTATCACTGTAGACATTTAAACCCTTTGTCTTTTTGGAATTAACATTTTTATGCTCAATTACACTATATGTAAAACAATAGTCGTTGTTGACTCTATGCTTTCCATGATTCAGCAATATATTCTAACTTTCTCAGTAGGACTTCAAAGAATGATTTACTGTCTGAATGAAAGTATTCCTCTGGAATTAAAAAAAAAAAAAAAATAAAACTGATTTTGGTCAGTTCTTGCTATTGTCTTCGATAAAATCAGGGCACCATGGATCTGTTAATGTGCGGAGTCACTTTGATTCTTCATATATGTACAACGACTCTCCAGTATACCAGAATGTTTTTTGAATCAGCAAATGAACAGACCTTTTGGAGACAGTCACACTAGTACCAAGTCATATGAAATATCGTCCCTTACGCATTTCCCTCTGATTATCAGTGACAAGTAGCATCAAGCCATGATCTATTGGTTGGCCAGTTCTTAAGCAGTTTAATGTGTCACATAATGATAAGATCATTGTGATCTTATTTGCTTGGCAATGAGTGATATTTCTTACAGAATCAAAAATGTATGACATTTCATATACCACATTGATAGTCTTATCAAAGAAAGATAGCAAATAATTGCCAGTATTCCGTGAAATGAATTATATGGCTTTATCTCTTTATTAAACAGTATGGATCTCCAAAACACTGCTTTCCTTAAAAAAGCCCGCAAGAACACAGCAAAGTTATGCAGTGTTAGTACTGTTTCGAGTATGTTCTTGATAGATCCGAAACACAAAGTTCCATTTTCGTGCATAAAAGCAGAATTTGAGTTAATTCTTAAAAATAAACATTTTCTTGTTATTCTTTAAGTTCAGTTCTACACCCTTTATTAAGAAGAATGGTTTAACACTAATATATCCTTAAAGAAGGCATCTTGTTTTGGAATATTCTTCCTCTTTTAGAGTATTTTTACTTTTTTGGTCCCTGGAAAACCCCACGTATAACATTGTAATTAAAAAAATCCTCTTTTTTGCTATTAATGTCTTGGTAGAAATTAATATCCTTGCTTTCAAAAAGAAATTTAATTGTGAGCTATAGCCTGATGTTCTAGACATCTAAAGCAACTTGGCAAAGTTTTTATATTCAGGGAATTATTGAAGAAGCCGTCAGCTATGTCACCTCCTTCACACTAGGTAAGATCAATGATGCTGCATAATGTCAGGCAAGTGTTTTCATTGAGTGACAAGTGACAACACCTGAATAACAAAGAATATCTTGGCAAACACACAGTAATGAAATACATGGCAAAACTTTAAATTACTACCTTTGTATGCGATGTGATTAGCTAGGTACGTATTGTGAATACTTTGTGTCATGATGGTGTGCCTAAGTGATAATTAAAAGATTAATTTGTGGCTCAGCTGACTTTCCTGAGTGATATGCAATTAAGCTGGTTATCAATAAATATCGTAGTCCCATTTGGCATAAGATGCGGTAAGTAATGTAAATGAGTTTGGTGCAACATGTCAGATGTTACAGAATGCATATATAGCAATTGTTTTCTTCTCTACATAAATCCTCAAGTATAAAGAAAGTGCTAATTCCCAAGCATTATTAATCCTTCCTTTTATAAATAAGTAAAGAGGGAAAAAAAAAATAGAGAAAGGAAAAGACTATTTTCCCCTTTCAAGCCTGATGTAGTATGCTTGGTAAAAATGCTAAGGGTTAAAGATGTGACAAGTGAAATCTGATTTGAAAAGTAAGATGTCAGCTAATACAGCGTAAATATAATCACTGAGACAGTTTAAAGTATTGCACAAAATAACACCTACAAAATAACTACACAAAATTGCACCTACAGAACTAATCCTAAAAGGACCGCTGGTGCAGCTGTTTTAACTAAGACAGGAAAAATTAGTTATCTCTGTTTCTATTTTAACGCATAATTGAGGAAAGGCTCCCAAATTGTAAATAAATTTGGGTAAAGCCAACTTCACTGGGAAATCTATGATGAATTTGACTAATAGCTTCAGCTTAGTAAGTCAGGCAAATGCTTAAAAAAATATTTGCCAGCAATTAGGAAACACAGATTCAGGCCTTTGCTCCAGTCTCCTTCAGAAAGTGAATTTCATTTGAAGTTTCCTGCATCTTAATTGAAGAGATTTTTTTATTTATTTATTTTTTTAAAGCACATCCCCACTATAAAACTGATTCTGTGTACTTTTATTCATTTTTTCCATAATGATGGGATTCGATTTTGAATTAATTATTTCTAACATATAATAAGACACTAAAATCTTCCTGTAGGTATCTATAGATGTGTTTAAGGCGCTGCTATAGTCCATGGAGATAAAACTCAAGCAGAGTGCCCTTTGGGACACTGTGGCATATCCAAGACAGCTACACTACTTTAGCAGGTAACAATTCAGGATTTATGATGACCTATGTCCCTTTGTAGTGAATGATGAAGTTGAGGTACTCACACCATTTAGGTGTCTGCAATGCCTAAAATAATTTTGTGGTCGATAGGTGGTATAACTTGAAATGGCCGATGTTAACCAAGACGTGCATATGTAGAATATAATATTAGGAATTGTAAAAAACCTGTGCCCTTCTGAACAAGTACTTAAGGGCAGGGGAAAAGTGATCCGGGAAAAGGAGTAAAAAATAAGGAGTTTGGTATAACAATTTTAACTGCACTATTATTCATACTGAAACTTTTTCTGCATATGTATTTTTACTCTCTCTGTAATGATTGCTTTTGACTAAAAATTATTATTGATCAAGAAAAGTTCAGGCAGAGCAAGCAGAAGCTGTAGTCCTGAGGCCTTACAAACTCAGCAAACAGCTTATGGCCTGTTACAAGACTGTCAATACCATAATACATAACTAATAGATTTACAGATCAGGATTTGACCCATGACCTGTCTGTTTCTAACTTTTTGCGCAGAGACTGAAAGTTGAGCCTAATTCAGTAATGCTTCTGTACTACTCTGATAATGCAGAATAACAAAGAACTGATCATCTACCCTTCCATGAAGGACCTGTATCTGCATTATAAGTCTAAAAGGTGAAAGCAACCAGTGTGATGGCAGTTCTGGCTTGTATGCACCACACAGAAAATAAATAATCCATATCAAACCAATGAACATTATCAAATAACCTTAGGACACACAGCTAAGCATGTTTCATGTGCTGACGCTAAAATATATTATTTTAGTTCAGTTTGGCAAACCACAGAAATAAGGGTTTATTTAGTCTGCATTTTCCCAGATATGGCTGTTGAACAGTTTTCAGAAGATTGTTTTTCTTGGCAGTCGCAGCATGCTTTACTAAGGCAGACTAGCACAATCCCATTTGCGCAACATTATATGACTGAAGGCACCAGATATATTACAGTGAGACTCTTACTATAAAATACAGGGGAAAGTTTCCCCATTCTGTCTTTTGTATGAAGAAATGAGAACACCTATAAACATCTTGAAATAACAAATTAAGGAAAATAGATTGCTTTATAAAATATTCATGCAGTCCTTTCATAGGAAGACAAGTCTGTGATTTACACGAATCAAAAGGAATTCATACTTTTGAAGAAAAGTAGGTAAGGCTATACATTAAGTCTTATAATGGTTTAATATAAAAAACCATATCACTTTCCTTTATAAAGAGTTTGAGAAATTTGTAAAAGAAATCACAAGATGTAAAAAAATATTACTTCAAGCAACATGATAATAAACTGAAACCTGAAGACAAAAAGTTATAGCTCTTAACTCATGATGTCATAGGGAACTAAGAGAATTTAGGTTACATTTGTATGGCTGTGTATTTTGGGTTGGAAATCTGCTAGCTTCCTGTACTAATACTTGGATTTGTGTATAATAATTTTAAATATTCTTCCATGAATTTATGAATTAATCATGCAGTCAACTAACCTATTACCTCAGGGTGTTGACATTTCCCCTTTTAATTTGTTTGCTTGCTTAGAGAAAAGGAAATGAGATATAGAAGGTTGTGGTCATTGCTTAAATATTAGTGTTTTTTCTTGATTTTGGAAAAAAGAAAAAAAAAGTCACACGATTTGCTGTAGCACTCTAAGTGTAAAAGAATCAATTGATTTATACTTTTGTACATTTATTTATGCCTTGGATGAGTTATAAATGATGCCTCAGCATTCTTCTGAGGACAGATCATTTTGCAGTTTCTCTACTGCACAGATAGCTTGTTACACAGGTATCCTAATGAAAGAAAAGAAGAAGAATTCTGAATGTGAGAGAAAAGGACAGAAAATACCCTTCTACAATCTTATCCAAAACATGGGCAAGAAATACTAGCTATCATCATGAACTGCAATTCTCTCATTTTATCTTGTAACATGTTCAGGTAAAGAAATGCTTAAAGTCTAAAACATCTTTTAAAGCATTTTTTCTTTTCTTTTTTTTCTTTTTTAACAGCCTGCTGTGTAAGCCAGAACATCTTGGTGTTGCTGCAGATTTCAGAATTTCTTCCCTACCTTAGAACTGGGAAAACCTTTAGAAAAGTTCTGCAGTATAACATTAGGTCATTCTGTTAATGTCATTAAAACTGTATAAGATTCAGGACCTGTCTGATATTTGACCCACAGAAACCACCGGTGCAGAATCCCAGAGAGCCTACCACAGGAAGACAATAAACAATTTTTAGACCTTACAGAGATTTATGATCCAGAAGCTTCCTGAGTCAAAGAAGGTGTCCTTTACCAGATTTTTAATGTCTTTAAGCAGATTTTAATTCAATGAAATTATTTAAGTAAAAACCACTATCCATCTCATCATTTAATAAAGAAAAGGTAAAAGAAGGATACAAAGTGAATCTGTATGGTGTGCTTAGAGCTTTCCTATCTGATATTTTGAAGCACCACAGAAGGATAAAAGGATAAAAAGATAAAATCAGTGTCCATTTGATTAAACCTTTTCCCAGCAACACAACATAATGGACAAGTACTGATCATTCAGGTTTAGTATCCAGCACATTCACAAATATGTTCAAGTTTAAAGAATAATGGTTCAGGGGAGTACAGAAAAAAAAGAGATTACTGTAAGCAAGTAAGTCAACCAGGCAAAACCAAGAGAGTAGTTCACAGCTCTCCTCCATACATTTCAGAGGAACACTTTAAAAGCCCCACACAAATAACTTCACAAAACCAGAGAATTCTGTATTCATCTCATTCTTCAGTGTTAGAAAAGCTATTGAGATGAAAGGCTATTATCTTCTATAATATGCATGATTTACCTATACACTAAATTTCTGTGAATTTTTTTTTTTTTTGGGGAGGTATTCATTTTTCTAAACAATTGCTTTAATAGAAATATTTACAATTCAAATTTCTCTTTTCATCATTTTTTCACTTTAGGGTGAATTTTATCAACATGCAAATCAATAATTCAGATCTTGCTAGAGACTGAAATAAGGATTTGATAAACAAGAAGAAATAAGGTAGCTTTTGGATACAGGCAGCTTCTGGATCCCATGAATATCACAATAACTGAAAACAGCATTAAAAGATTCATGGCATTTGTTACTGCTTTTACACCTTATGAATTTTTCAATTAACCTAAATTTATTTTCGAGATCTTCTTTCTGTTTAAGACACTGTTCTCATCCCAAGACTATTAAAAATTGAATCAAACAGCTAATTGTCAATATTTCAAAATGAGCAGATGAGTGCAGAAGCAGATGAAAGTGTCATGAATTTTGCAATTTAGCCATCAATGAAGTGGATGGAAAGTGCACAAAAATCGTCCTGTAGCTGGACTAATCACATCTAACTCTGACGTCCTAGAGGGAGGATGTCAATAGTCACTGATGAAACGCAAGTGTCTAACATCGGTAGGATGATTTATCATTACGGAAGGGTTCTTATTACGGAAAGAGTCACTCTAAAATCCCTCCTTCCTATACTCTTTATTTTCTTTATGCTTGACTGCCTAACCATGGTGGACTTCAGTTGCCTAAGCATAAGTGTCAGGTGTCATGTCAAATCTGCTGAACTATCCAAAAGTTCATAGAGGAGCAGAAGGAGAGCTTTGAGAGATATCTTTCTGGAGAGGCAGGTGGAAGCCAGATGAAATATATTACATCATCCAAATGGCCCTAGGCACTTAACTTAAGGTGTCAGAATGTTCACTTTTAGAAACATATTCAGCTCCAGGTTAAAGGCAGATTTAGGTACTATTTCTGAGCTTCTACTGTAATCAATGGATCTGTAATCAATAGATAGGCCTTGATTCAGTTGCTTTCACAATGGCACCTATTTTCATTTGAAATGCCTGTTGGTGTCCTGGCTGTTCTGTAGATGCATTTGTCATTTCCAGCTATCTCCACATACCTTGGATATACTGTCACTGTTGAAATGGCAACACAAGTCTAAGTTCAGTCAGCTGCATGTCTCATTACAAACAGCAGCCTAAGATATTTTTACTTAAGACCTTAAACTTAAAACCTATTTTTAGGTCTATAAATACATGAATATATTTCAAATGGTTTGTGCATTAAAAGACTTCTATAGCTTCAAATGAAGCAACTTAGTGTTCACTATCCTAGAAAACTGGAAAAAAATATATATCACATTGAACAACAATGATAAATTCTGTTAACAATTATCTTGTAAAAAAAATCAGCCACATTTTCCAGTGTATAAAAAGTAGCATTTAAATTTCCTACAGGCAAATCAACAAAACTTGTCTTAAATAGTTTCTTGACTAACTCCTGAAAATTCTTTCTTTTCTCAGTATTCTGCTAATCCTTTCTGAGTATTGGTACTTCTTTAGGAAGATCTACATGTAATTTTGGATTTTGATGGCAGATGTAGGCTTTTCTCTCTAACCGTCAAGGCAGACAGATTCTAGCCAGTTCTCAGACTCTGTAACTGCAGTTAGTAGGTGTAAAGAATGATATAGAAAGCCACTGCATCAGCAAAAGGAGGCTCATAACATTTCCTTTGGAAGTAACAGAGACCTCAGTGTTTATGATTGCAAGTTTCAATAATAAAGTCTGTTTGATGCTGTTATTTCTAACAAAATCCAAACTTCTACCCCTGCATAAGTGCTTACCTTTCTACATATATGCAATCAAAATTTTGAGGTGTACACTCCCAGCCAAAAATACTGAATGAAATCCTGCTATTTTCTTTTCTGGCTGCATAATTTTATTTTTTTTTAACAGATGACTGTACTAGACTCATTGGAAGCTTTAAGCAATTGCTGGGTTTTGTAAAAAAAAAAAATAAAATTGTAAGTTAACACAAGATTATTTATGCCTTATTAACATTTTAAGAAATATTATGCACTATTGATGTTACCATGCATAATGAGTTATTTAAAAAATGGTAAACTTGTAGCTGTTTTAGAGAAAAAAATAATAAAAAAGGCAAACCAAAATTAAATTCACAAGTAATTTCTCCTGAGCAGTTATTCCACAGAACAACATGGAAAAAACTGCAGACAGAACATTATTCCTTATTATCTCCATGCAATACACTGGGTTAGCAAGAAGTTTTTTCTATATTAATGTCATGTGGCTGAGTCTAGGCCTCAGGATTTTCCCTGGTGACATTAGCTGAATAGCTAAGAGGAACAAGCTTGTACAAGTGAAAAAAGTGAAAAAACATGAAGACTTATCCTTTGTTCTCTCAGTCTTTCACGATGTTCTGACTGAAGAGAAAGTGTGAAGTACAGAGATAACGAGCATCTGAAGGAGGGGCAACACCAGAAGAAAGAATTATAAAGGATTTTTGAGTCATATTTCATTTCAATGTAACTTTGTTCTCTCCATATTCTGTCTTTTGATATGTATCAAAAATAAGTATAGAATTCAGTCACTCCAAAGGGAAAATAAAAAACTCCAAAATAAAGCAAAACAAAAGGAAAAACTTCCCAAAAACTGTGTGCGAAAACAAATGCTTTAATCCAATCTTTTGGTGAGTGTTTGTGTAAGTACATTATGTTGCATATATCAAGCATGCACAGTTCTAGAAATACCTTATCAACTTTAAAGTATCTTTTTATGTCTCACATTGATTTTAAGAGATTGCCTATCAGATGGGGTACTTATCTGGAAGCAGTTGCATCCCTCAGTATTCCCATTTGATTTTCTTATAAAGACATACTCCATAGATGTGAAAAACTGGAATTATTTTGCGTAATGTGGAAAAAGAAAGCATTATTATGTAGTGAATATAGTGCAGTATGTAGCACATTATGTAAGACATGCAATGACAGGACAAGGGGGAGTGGCTTTAAGCTGAAAGAGGGGAGATTTAAATTAGATGTTAGGCAAATATTCTTCACTATGGTGGTGAGACACTGACACAGGTTGCCCAGAGAAGCTATGGGTGCCCCGTCCCTGGAAGCGTTCAAGGTCAGGTTGGACAGGGCTCTAAGCAACCTGGTCTAGTGGAAGGTGTCCCAGTCCATGGCAGGGTGGTTGGAACTAGAAGATCTTTAAGGTCCCTTCCAACCCAAACCATTCTAGGATTCTATGATTATCCAAATAGCCACATACAGTAAACCACTGAACAGTAGTAGAGCGTGCATACAGGAGAACATAGCTTTCACCATTGTGAAATCCTAGTCACTCTGAAAAAAAGCTAAGAATAATTTATAAATGTACACGTACAGTATACTTGTTTATTTAGCACCCGTCAAAGGCTAGCTGCAATAGCATAGAATCCAAATGACCTCATTATGCATTCTAAATTTTCTCTCCAAACAAATACTTTCTGTGGTGGTGTACGTAAATAAAAGAGGGTAAACTGATACATCTGGTGCTATGAATCAAGTGTTAAAAAACTGGTAAGACTGTACTGACTAAGCTAAAATAGGTAAATTTAATTTTCAGGTGTTTATTCTCATCAACTATATGGACTCTTTTCCTTACTGAAAGGCTAACACTATTGACTTATAACTTCTCTTAGGGTGATATAGGCATAATTCCAGCCCTGGGCACCTGATGCAGACATAAAGTAGCTATATCACATTTCCAAGAATCTGACCAAAAATTTCTAAAATGTATACACTCCTGATAAAAGGTAAAAAAATTGAGGGTTTCTTCTGAAATTGTTGTCTGCAAGAGTTGGGATAAATTCAGCTTTAAGCTGATGAGATTTATGAAATACAGAAACTAACATTATCTCTAATAATGTTATGCATAACAGTGGAATTAAAAACGGAGCCCTTGATGCACCAAACAGGGCTGTTATCTGTGCCACAGAAGAGTTCACAGACTGAGAAACATTGATTTTAACAATTAAAACTTAAAATGACTCTAAATGACAAAGGTCCTGTTCTCAATTCTGGAATTTAGTTTACACTGAAGTATAATTTACTACTCTATTGCTTATGTCAAGAGATGGAGGAAATTAATACAGATTTGATAGGGATTTTGGAAAGATGGAGAGTGTGTTTCCCACAGCAATGAAAAGATCTGATGACATTTGGCTGATGCGATTACTTTACTGGTGTTTGGATTTTCTTCTACGCATTCACCATACATAATAGTTTAGTGCAGCTACAGTCATTCCTAAGTGTCCTTTTATTATTTAAAATGAAAGCTTAAAAAATAAATTAAAGAAACTCTCCTTTTAAATTAGAAATAGATTGTTTACTAGAAGTAAGGGATTAACTGAGTTTAAAAACGAAATAGAACATGAAAATTGGTTAAAGAGCTCTAGATATAACCTCTTGTTGGAGGAAGTTCTGTTGCTAAGCAACAAAACCCCCAAAGTCTTAGGTTCATAAAATACTGATTAATTAATATACTTAGTAGATAGTGAACAAAGCTATAAATTGTACTTGAAAGGCTATATTAAAGAAGAAGGTGAAACATTTCAGGTAGCAACTTCAACATTCACTCAAAACTGGAGCTTATTATCAAATTTCCATTTTCTCCAGTAGGGAGCTAAAAGCTGGTGACAGCTGCAAATTCCCATTTAAACGTATCTATGCTGAATTCCAATACTGTGAAAATTTACTATCTTACCATGAAAATAAATCCAGCTTATGTGAGCTTTGAGAAAATAGTAGGCACAAGAATTGCTAAGAATCTAAATAGAAATATACTACCTGATTTCTGGCTATAAATCAAGTAAGAAAACTAAACAAAGGTTGCATTTTTTTATATATGCTTTATATTCTGTTGCTGAACAAAATTGAAACTTGTGGAGAATAGGAAATAAATGAGTTGCATTTTAATTTAATTGGTTGAGTACAGAAACATTGCAAAAGCTTCAGCCTTGCAGGAAAAACTTAAATTGAGAGGTCTTGAAAGATCAACAAAAATTAAATAGATTTTGAAAAAAGAAAGCTCTTACTGTATCAAAAGTCTCACAGGATAATGCAAAATTAATCAAGATAGCCTTATTAGAAATTCTGTACAGAAGTGTGATTCTGCTAAGACTTTACAACATTGTAAGGCCCTTAATGTCAGAATGAAGAAGAAGGAAACAACAGAAACCATAATAAACATAATTATTAGTACAAACCCACAATGTTATTAACACGAAAATAACAATGGGCACCAAGAAATCTTTCCTTGATTGAGATATGACTGCCTCAGTTACCTGTATCTGGAAACAAACCAGAACAAATCTAAACTAAACCAAACCAAACCAAGCCAAACCAACCAAAAAAACAAACAAGAAAAGAAAAAACAAACCTACGTATAAAACCTTACTCTTGCTGCAGGTAGATACAACGAATTTTCAGAAAGGACTCAGGCCACCAACACTGAATAAAAACCAAACGGGTGATTTTTACACAGGCTTTTCCTGTATAATATATAAACATCCATTCTGGGCAAGAGATCTAGAACGATCTTTTGTGAATGATCATCAAAAAATCATAGATTCATAGAGTGGTTAGTGTTAGAAAGGATCTTAAGATTATCTAAGTCTAACCCCCCTGCCATGGGACTAGAACGGACACCTCCCACTAGAAAATGGCGTGAAATAGCAACAACTCCTCATTGCAAAAACACTGAAAAAAGAAAAACATGATCACCTACATCAGTGCCAGTTTATCAGATACTGGCAGTTTATAATCTGGGGAATTTCAGAAGCTGAACCAAACACCTGTTGAGATAAGTGGTTGAGTTATGACATTCTTGAGCAAAGAATTAGACTCTGGATGGCATTAGACAGTCATGCTCTCTGAGCTTGAAGGAAGCATAAAAGGTGACTAAGAATTTTTAGAGAGGTAGATAATAATTCAGAGAACCAAATAGCAATAATAATCGGTATACCTCATGTGTGGCAATATGCAATGTACCTTCACAACATCTGCTGCATCCTTCCATGGATTTCAGTAGGCACTACCTTAGTTACTTTTTACTTATGTTGTTTTCTTCAAAACAATGCAGAATTAAAATGGGCTTCTGACTGAGGATGTCTAGAAGACATCTATGAATAGAATATTTACTATATTTTGTTATTTTATGTAATGTTGCCATGCTGTGTTCTGAACCCTATCAGATGAATTATTCAGTTTTGCTGTATGTATTTTTTTATGTAAGTGTAAAACCTCTTCCAGTGAAAGAAACAATGAAAGAAACAGTTGCTGTACTTTTAGGATTTCATTTTAGTTAATCTGTGTAAAGTTCATCTGAAAATCATGAACAGTGTGTGAAATATGGTTAGGGTTAATTAGTCACTTAATAAATCATCCTTCTATCATTAAGTTCCTTTATTTGACTTTGAGGTGCTCTTGACATTGCAATTTAAGGAACAATTCTGGACATCACAACATAGATTTGTGCATCTCTGAGTCTATGAAGCTGACAGAATGCAGTGTTCTGCAGAGGTGAGTGAGCTTGTGATGAGAGGGGAAGCCATGTAGTTCAGCCAGGGAAGTGAGCTTTCTAAACTGAAATATCTTGGTTTTCCTGTGACCAGGGAAACAATGTACTAATACTGCTGTGTTGCACCTGGTATTTAAGTATAGGTCTGTATCATGCTGCTTTCTCACCTTTAGCTGTTTCTATAACATTTCGTACTTCAGATATTTTAATTGGAAAAAACATTTTCAGCAATTTTCTGTTTTATATAGTGGCCTTTAACACTCATGTGAGAAAGCAAGACCAATTTTATCTTTGTGTCAAGTGTACATAAATAGATTCCTTTAGGCTCTTGGTGCTACTTAGATACTTAATTCTACTAAATTTTGAAGGGCAGCTGGAAAACTAACTAACTTAAATTCTTCCTGGAATCAAAAAGTTATAGATTCACAGAATGGTTTGAGTTGGAAGGGACCTTAAAGACTATCTGGTTACAAATTACCTCCATGGGCAGGGTCATATATACTATATAAGAAATAATGTAATATTGTTATTTTAATTCTCTATGAATTATTTTCACTGTCTAAATCAACAACTTTAACAGAGACTGCCTCAACAAAATTGTCCTAAGCGAGCAAACCAAAACCTCTGTGGCCACTTGAATTTGTCCTTTTTCCACTATACAGAAGTATCCTGCCAAACATGCATTTGCTTAAAAATGAGCTACAGCTACAGCTACATCTACAGCATCAGATGAATTGGCTGTTTCCAACTCACTAGAACACTGCTTATTATGTGTCTGAGAGACTTGGGAGATAGAGGTCAGTGGGGGCCAGGAGGGGGGATTGCTCTTCATGGAAGGTAAATGTGAGATAAGCAAAGCTTGTATTCCCTTTCACTGGAATCTGTGGCTAGTTGCTATACCCTCTGCTCACTCTACAATACTTTTACTAAGTAACACTTCATTGTAACAGGAGGCTTGTGGGTAACAATGAGACTACTCAGAAGAATAACACTACTCAGCCTGAATAAGGGCTGCAGAATCAGACCCACAAGAACAAGTGTTGGAAGATGTGCTGCTGAAACAATTAGCACTGTAAGCAGGATAGCCCCCCTTCTGGGATTTCAGTGTGAAAATTAAGGTCTAATAATATTCATTTTCAGCATGTTGACTTGATGAGCAGATCACAAATAAGGAGAGCAAGACGTGATCGAAAAAAGGGGAAGACTAATGATAAGGTTAGGAAAGCACAATCACATATATTGCCCTGAAGCTTCTGGAAGGAAGGACATTATTGACTTAATCAAGCAGTGGGCTCTCACTACAGCTTTAATAAATAGTACTTCTTTGTAAACATCATCTATGAGATTAAAACCAAAATTCAGTTAGGGTGATGTTTCCCTTCTGGGGTATATCTCCTTACTGGTTTTATTTTTTTTGTTAATGTATCTGATATTCTACAGTGTTAATTAAAGAACATAATATAGCAATTAAGTATTTATTGACTAATGTTGTGGTTTAAGCTTAGTCGTAAATTAGACAAAGCATGTAGCCTGCTTGTTTTCCCCCCACAACCTGTCC
>WYDI02015014.1:0-65918 GCA_009867235.2 Psittacus erithacus
AAGACTGAGGCAAAGAAGTCATTAAGAACCTCAGCCTTCTCCAAATCCAGGGTAGCCAGTTCTCCTGATAGCTTCCGAAGGGGGCCTGCATTGTCCCTAGTCTGTCTTTTATTTGCTACATACCTATAGAAAGCCTTCCTGTTATCTTTCACATCCCTAGCCAAGTGTAATTCTAACTGGGGCTTAGCTTTCCTAACCTGGTCCCTAGCTTCCTGGACAATATCCCTGTATTCTTCCCAGGCCGCCTGTCCTTGCTTCCATCTAGGTTGGTCATATGTTGCCTTCTCAGAGTGTGAAATTTAGCTCTTAGTGATGTTTGGGTATTACTAGTAGATATTTCTGATCATCTTCTGCTTTACAAAATGAATGTCCATATATGCAACGGCACTTAAGGAAGAATACCAAAACTTGAGAGGAGAAACATCTGTTCAGTACACACAGACTGAGGTGTTTAGACCCCATAGATAAAAGAGATAGATGTCATCAATTACTTTAACTGTACAATATTGAAAATTCACCCTTTAGACAAATGAAGTACAGCTCCAAAGGAAGTAATTTAAGTCTTTGATCTTTCAAACCTAGTCTTAACATTACCTTCATTTTCGAGACTATGGACTGGCAATGTTTTAAAGTCCTTTTGTATAACCTTTTTTTTTGGCTCTGGAGACTGAAACGTTGTGAATGTTTGTACCACTGAAGGGAAAACAGTTACCTGGCTTCATGAACTGAAGTTTCTTTTTTTTCTAGTATCTCTGTAAAATCATCTTCTGTAGCCCTCTGTTCCTCATGTAATTAATCTCAGGCCTCTTGTTCCTCATATCATTAATCTGAATAGTGTACCTGTTTCAAAGTTAATACAGTTCCCCAAAAAGGATACATTCAGATCCATTGCATACTTAGCATCTTGGAGGTTGCCCTTATGCTGAAAGGAGAATTTAAACCTCTCCAGGGCAAAAAGAGAGCTATCCATGCGTGAGAACTTCTAAGGTGAATGTGCTAAATTTTGTTAGTGTTTCTCTTTTCTGGGGCAAGTCAAGGCTTGGAACATGTCATTGATATATTGCTTTCATTTACATGATGAAACACAACAAATAGATTGCTGCTGTTGGGTTTACTGCACCCGTCCTGTAATGCAATACCCAGCCATTATCAGATGTAATTAGCATGTTTGAGGCAATATATTAGTCTACCACAAATGCTTTTTAAAAGGAAGAGGGCAGTTATATTGAGTGCTTTTTGACTTTCCTGAAGTCTAAAAGCTTTTTAAAGGAGTAAAAAAATGTTCATACTAGAAAAGCTGAATCAGGACTCTTCAGGAAAACTTTATTGTGAATGGAGAATTGTTGTTGGCAAAGCAGTGACATGGGAAACCAAGTGACATAAATTTAAAAATTTTGATATCAACAGTATTAAGAAAAAATTTTGATAGCATCATTCACCTACAAAGCCTCTACACATTATAGCTTGTATAGAAAGATCAATAGCGTGGCAAAAGTTGATTGAACGCTGATCCCTGAACAATCTG
Source organism: Psittacus erithacus (assembly GCA_009867235.2). NCBI lineage: Eukaryota > Metazoa > Chordata > Aves > Psittaciformes > Psittacidae > Psittacus > Psittacus erithacus. The sequence goes on from WYDI02015014.1 coordinate 1,526, forward strand.
GCATTTTGAATCTAATGTATCATTGAGTAATGAAAAAAAGATTCAAGATGGATGGGAGAAAACCACTTATTTTATCTTTTGTGCATATAACAAAGAAAAAGGGAAAGGTTTCTCTTATTTGTCAAAGGTATTGTGGTGCAAACCAAGTCAGTAGAGAGTTGCTCACAGAGGTATTCAACTTGGGAAATTGCAAGCAGATCCATATGCAAGTCTGAAAGCAGCCCAAGATGACTCTCTTGAGCATTAGAAAGGAGTGATTGAAGAATTATTTGTCCATGAATACCTATGTGGGGAACAGCCATTGTAACAGGGAGCCCTCAAGCCAGCAGGACAGTGGAACACTGACATCCACTACTTGACAGCTGACAAAATTAAAAGTCAGGACAATGAGCAGTTGTTTGTTTTGGGGTTTGTTTTGTAGCTTTTTCATAGTCAGATCAAATATCTGCTGGAACTATTTGTGAGAGGTTACAATAACTTCCTTTTCCTTTGGAATGTTTTTGAAACCTGAAGAGATGCTCCACAGCTGCTGGGTTTGAGCCAGCATGGGGTGGCCTTCGTTTGCCAGTCAGAAAAGAGGAGAACAGTGATGCCTTGGAATCTGCTAAAGCCATTTCAGATTTCAAAAAATTGCAAAGGATGCATACAAATATACTAATATTTAAATATCAGCCTAATTTGGCCGCTGGCACAGTTGCCCAATGTTGATGAGCAGCACCAATCAGATATTGACATTACACTGTGCCCAAAGCAAAGAAGCTTGTACTTCCTGCTTGGGGGTCTCCTGTCCACACACTTATGGTAGTGGCAATTCATCTTCCTGCGCCATCAATTGCCTCACAGTGTTTGGCTGCAAAATTGCGCTGAAGAGTAATGTTCTAGAGAATATTACTTTTGTTCTTGTTTTTATAAGACATTCTTATCCTGACTGGTAGCTTATTATTTTGATAGTACAAAGTGGAGGAGCTGGTAGAAAGAATTCATCTGAAGAAGTAAACAAAAGGTTATTTTGTGTGTGTAAAGTACTCCAATACTAGAGTGACAAACACAGCAAGAATTCTGGCAGTGACGAGAATACAGAAGAATTTATTTTATTATGGAAAACAGCTGACAAAGCTGCGACCATTCTTGGCAGTGCAGTAGTAGTAAAACTATAATAGTTGCCATTTATATACTGTGACTTGAAAACAGGCTGTTGTGCCACTTCCATGTAGGCTGATATTGTGTTTTCCATACAAGATTACTTTTTCCCTCCACATGCCACCTCCTTGGAATCAATCAAAAAGATAATTCCAAAGTGACCTTGTTATAATAGCATGTATATTAAATTTATACATAACCTCAAATAAAGCACAGTTTTGCATTACTGAATGTATGAGTAGAGCAAGCAGTAGCATTATTAGCTTTATTTAATGTTATGCCTACTATATTGAGTTAAAAGATAGGAAGATTTACTACCCATTTCAAGGGAAGCTATTGAGTTTGATACTAACATTCTCAGCAGTTTATTTATTTTTTTTTAATCTGTAGTATAATAATGGAAAAATAAAATAACAAAAATTCTGCAGGCTATTGTTGTACAGCCATCAGGGGTCTGTCTTGCAGACAGGGGTCTCAGCCTTGCAGGGGCTGAGGGTTGCAGTGCAGCTGGGCAAATGTTGTAATAGGGTCATCCTAGATCTGTGGCCCCTAGGCTGGTCCTGCCATGATGGGACTGGAAGCTCATGCATGGAAAAGGACTGGGCCCATGGCAGGAGCTGCATCCACAGCCACCATCCAGGCTGCCTGGGAGCCCCCCACATTCCCTGAGGGACGGGGCTGCCTCTGGCTTTGCTGGTGGGGAGCTGGCCCTGAGCCCTGGCAGCTGAACCCCAGGAAGGGGATGAGTTGCTCTTGTCACCTTTACAACAGCAAGGAGATATGGGCAAAACACAGGGACAGCTACAGATAATGGAGTGAGCTTTGGGACATGCACTTCTCAGTGCATATATGAGACACAGGTTTGCATTATTGCATGTAGAAGTAGAGCAAGCAGCAGCAGCTTTAACTGTATTTAATGTGGCCCATTCCATTTAATGGTCCATTTAATATGGTCCATTGCTCTATGAAACAATGAAAATACCTACTGCATAGCTCTGTTATACCACACTTTCCGCCTGTACTCACTGCAGTGAATGTACTCACACCCCCTGTGGCACTGGTGAGTCTGCACGTAGAATACGGTGTTCGCTTTTGGGCCTCTCGCTGCAAGAAAAATATTGAGATGCTGGAGCAGGTCCAGAGAAGGGCAATGAATGGAGCTGGTGAGGGGTCTGGAACACAAGTCTTATGAGAAGTGGCCAAGGGAACTGGGGTTATTTAGCCTGGAGAAAAGGAGGCTCAGGGAGGACCTTATTGCTTTCTACAACTACTTGAAAGGAGGTTGAATCAGGGCGAGTGTGGGTCTCTTCTGCCATGTAACAAGTGATAGGACAAGAGGAAATGGCCTCAAGTTTTGTCGGGGGATGTTTTGATTGGTTATTAGGAACCATTTTTTCACCAAAAGGGTTGTCAGGCATTGGAACAGGCTGTCCGGGTAAGTGGTAGGTTCACCATCCATGGAGGAGTTTAAAAGATGTATAGATGTGCCACTGAGGGACATGATTTATAGTGGACTTAGCAGTGCTAGATTAAGGGTTGTACTTGATGACCTCAAAGGTCTTTTCCAACCTAAACAGTTCTATGATTCTGTGATTATTTTAGTGCAGGTATTTAGATGACAATTTTCTCTACCACTAAATATGTCTACCTTTTCCTTGGTATTTTCCTCATTTAGTCTGAGAAGTCTGGGTCGTGACTCTAAGCAGTGCATTTAATTCCTGCACACATCTATCCGAAACTGGGGGTTATGAGAAATGATGTCTGTTTTCCTGCGCCTTCTTGGAGTGCAGATTGCTCTCAAAATTGGACTCTCAATTCCCAGCTGGTTTCTGACTGCACATTGTCAGGCATTAAAACCCACACAAATGGCAGGTGGGGGACAAAGCAGGAACCAGACAACGCAGGTGCCCACTGACAGCATGGTGGGGACTAAGCTACACAAAGTCCTTGTCCCAGTGCCACCAGGTTTTAATGCCACTCCCTAGAGAGCTCTGCTCCTTCTCTTCCTACCTGGGGACACACTTCTGCTTCTCCTGTCCTCATGGCTCCCTCACTTTCAAGGAGCTTCTCAGCCCTCTGCCTGGGGTGGATGAATGCCAGGGATACGTGGCTTTGAGGAAGGACACGGGCGTGCCTTTCTGGAATCCCCCTTCAGCAGCCATAGAGTACAATGAACTCCGTATGTTTCAATACAAGGCATTTCACTCCCTAAGCTTTGATTCCCTATGTGAAACAGAATCTTATATTTTCAGATTTAAACTTGTGATGCCAGTGAAAAAGCAATTACATACCAAAACACATATAGGAATGATGACAGTCATCTATCTTTCTGAAGCTTTTTTGCAGTTTTATTCAAATTTATCAAAGGCTTTTCTCCCAAATTACATTTTTCTGTAAATCCACTTCATTTGCCAGAATATCAAGTCACCAGAATATCCTCAGTGATGAATCATTAGAACATGATTAAAATATGGTTCTTAGTCTTGGTCACAGGAATGCAATAATTTAAGACACAGCAGCACATTTAGAGCTATCTAAACAGTTTGGGTGTTTTGAAAGCTAATACACTTTTCACTTAATTACATTTTCAAATTATGCAGCCATTTTGCAGTGATTCATTGTAATTATCATCTGTATTTAATTTAAAGTAAAAAACCCATACATAATCATCTTCGGCATAAACACGCTTTAGTCAGTGGGTTTGTGGCAGGGTGAAATTAGCCCTGCAAAAAGACCTTTTCACAATTCAGCTTTCCCATACAAAATATTTGTGAAAATACTCTTAATTCTGGTACAGAAATGTGAACAACTGTAGCTGTGCTTAGCTGTGTGAAAAATCTCTTCAAATTTGCCTGAAAAAAATATCCAGATGTAATGATTTTAGGTCAGATGAAACAATGTGACTTAAACTCTCATTTTATAGGCATGATGTTACCAAAAGCATTTTTGACAGCTCCTCCAGAAGCAGTCTGTGTCTTCACATTGTGTCATCACCTGCAAAGTAAAGCACAAACACTAAATGCTCCGCAGCCTGGACATTTGTGCAGGGGGTTAGAAACGACAACCCACATCTGATGTCTGAGCATACATTTCCTCATTACATGAGGACCGTAAGCAGAAGACAAAGGCAACACTGACAAAATCATATGCCAATTTCAACTTAAGTGCAATATGAAATGACATGTGGTGAGGCTGATCATGTGATGTATTTTTTGGATAAATTCCACTGTAAAAACAGTGGAAAATTGAACTGGATAGATTGTATTCAAAGACAGAATTTGATCAGACCTAAATCATGTATTACCTCTTATTTCCTGCAGTTTACTACACCAGTTCCTAACGCCCGAACTAAACCAACCCTACACCCAACATAACCATGCATGAGGTAAAGATCAGTGACCTTTCTCCCATATGTTCTGGTTACTTTTCATGGAGTTCCACTGAGCATTTTCTGCTTGGGTTATCTCAAAAAGTGCCACGTTATCAAAAATTTATGTCTGGTTTCCAAACAACAGCTAGCTAATGATGATTCAAGGTGGGTCTCTCTGCGCTGACATAACTAAGAACTTTAGTCCTGTATGTTGTGATAGTGAATCTGCTGCTATTGTAGCAGCTTTTTGTCTAGTGTTTTTATCTGCTAACACTTGAAGGGAATTATCCCAGATAATCTGCAGCTGAACACTTCTTAATCAATGAAGTTAAAGAAACAAGAAATTTGGCCTGTTATTATTATAGTTAGTTGTACTATTGTAGCACCTGAGAAAGGACTAGAACTTCATTGCAATAAATAATATCTCGACTTAGAGAAAGAAATTCCCTTGTGAGGGTTTTTCAGTTATATGTAAAACAAAATATAAAAAGTTGTTAAAGATACTAGGAAAAATAGGGGACAACCTAAGAAGATATGATTCTATGGTTTGTTGGATATGTAACCTGAATGAATTGACTTTATTAAAAATGAAATAAATAAATACCAGCAGTCCCCTATTGACCTTCATTTCTTTATTGCAGTAAATGGATCATTTACAAAGAACTGAATGGTTCATAGCTCTGCATTTAGCATCCTGCTATTTGCCAGGCCATTTGCAATTGAATCAGACTGAGCAGTTTCTCTGTGACTGAAGTTGCTTTGTGTCAGACTTCAATGCTTTGCTGAACACTCACTGTTCTCTAAGCACAATATTGTCCTCAGTCACATGCTGACAAAATTTTCTTATGTATTTCCATCTCCAGGCTGAAGAGAGTAGCCTCCTGAATCCTTGCTTTTTAAAAGCTACTTTGGAAGTGGCTTAAACTAGACCACAGCATCCTGAGCATGAAGTAAAACTTGCACGCGAGAAGCTGGTGTGAAGGAGCTGCTGCAGTTCAGAGTCCTGCTATAATTTCTTTCCTTACTGCTCATTAGTGAAGACTTCCACAGGAACTTTTGAAAATGCTGCCCACTATCCTTAATGTGCTTGGAGCAGTTTGCTTTGATCTGGGGAGTTGTACTTCACATCCTCTGAGAGAATGACGGCTGCATTTGTGACTTGTATAATAAGCCTTCTGTTCAGGTATTTCCAACGCAGTGCCTGTCCTCCCAGAAAATTAAGAGCCTGGGCCTGCTTGAGGTTCTTTTCAGGAGCAGGACCTAAGACAGCAATTAGAATGATGAAAAAACTTCTCTGCTCCTGAAAGGTAGACACTGTTCACTGGGATGACAGTTGCCAAGACAAAGTGTAGAAGAAATATAGTATTTAGATTAACAGATGAGTAGCTATGAAATGCAACAATGAACAGCTAGGAGAGGGGTGGCCAGCAGAAGTTCAGTTTTGGCTACGCGTTCTGTGCACAGGAAAGACCTCCTTCTCGGTGGCGCTTGTGAAGCTCAGCATCACGGCCCTGAAAGCATCCCCACTCCTGGAGGTTCAGATACCAACTTGGAGGCAGTGTGACCAAGGGCAGCCCCTTTCTTTGGAGACCTTGAAACTAAGGCTCCCAGATGTTGCTGTGGGGGTGCCTCAACCAGGGTCAACCCTGCTTCCAGGGGGAGGGAGATGCTTTTAAATAGAGCAATGTTCACCTGACCTGCACTATGCCCTGACATATTTCATTGGAAAGAAAAATGACAAGGCTTGTATCTAGGAACTTGTTTCTGTCTGTAATAGCATCTGAAGGTGTACTTTTTTTTGGTTTTTTTTTTTTAAGGAAAAGGCCAATTATATTTTCCATAAACTGCGAGGCAAAAGCTGCACTCAGCCTATTTTCATATAATGCCCTGGTGGTATGTTTCAGCTTGCAGAAATGATCTTTTGGACAGCACCATTTATAATATCACCTGACGTTTTCACACAAAAAAGGAAAGTTTTTCAGAAGAAACTGGGGAATTAAAGTTTTTTGCATTTTTCAGACTCCTTAAAGCAATTCACTTGAAACTGCAATGCTCTTTGTCTTCCTCTTTAGCTGCTGCTGACACATCAGGAGCAGAGTTTGTCAGAGATGCCAGAGTAGCTCCTTATAGCGTTCATTTCTATAGTCTTTCAATATGTCGAATGCCTACAGTTGCTCAGAAAGTAGAGCTTTTGGCATTTCTGGGCTGAGATAGGGGCAAACTTAGGTCCAGGAGCCTTGATTTCGCTTCATGGCAAGCACATCGTTTTGGGGACTGACAAACTGGCAACAAACTCATTCTGTGGAGTTAATAGGTTTGGGTAACTAGATACATATAAAATACAACCTATTCACTGTATTTAGGCAGTTCTGATGCCAGCACCTCATTCAAATTCACACAGAGAAAGAAGGCTTCAAAAAGTATGCTTCGCTGCTTTTATTGAACAGAAAAGCTTGATAGGCAGAGAAGGACGATACATCTCAGATCAGCTAAAAATGACTGAAGAAAAGCAGGTGAATTATAACAATTTTATTCTCTGAGGGTAAAAGATCCTTAAACTAGAAAGATCTGGTCATATCTCTGCCAGCCCTAGAACGTTATTTTTTCGCAGAAAAGAGACAAATTTACACCACCCTACATTCCAGTAAATAAGCAAAGACCTGAAGTAACCTCCTTCCAAAGCTGCTCCAAGGCTTTTTTTTTCTTTTTTTAATCCTGTGGGAAAAGTTTACTGTTGTTGGGACAAGTTTTCCTCCTGACTAGTATTGACCAGTGTAGAAAGGGAAATTTACCTCATGGCTCTGTTCAGATACAGCTTCGTAGCATTTTACTTCACATTCTTAGGAGCTAGATAAGGATGCTGGTGCTCTGTGTTGTCGGGCATTTTTTATTTCATTTCATAGCCTCTGTAGAATTTGAGCCCACTGAACTCTCAGATGACATTATTTCTATATAGGATTAGCTGTTCATTTGGGAAATTCCTAAATGCACTGCTCTGGAGCAGAAGGGTAGAGATAACAATGGGCATGTAAAATCCCTTCTAGATGTAGCAAGGCTGAAGTCTGGTGTCTCTCTATAAAGTTGAGGAGAAAAAGACTAAAGTATAAATAAGGCATTTATATCAATACTGAATTAAAATAACAACAACAAAAGAATGAAGGAAATATTAAGTTCCTCATTTGGAGTAGCCACTTGCTGTATTTGAGGGACTAAGGAAATAATGTTTCAGTAGTCATGTGCTTTAATCATAGATGAAATTGTAGGCATTTTTTAAGAGGTAATTCCGGTGAATATTTTGAATGTTCATATTTGGTCTGGCTGAGATGGAATTAACATTTCCCTGAGCAGCCTTCATAGCTTTGTATTTGTAGCTATATAAAGGAGTTGATAAGACAGCAATACTTCGGCCTCTGCTGAGTAATTCTCCCACAGCATCACGGCTGTCTCTCCAAGCCCACCCCAAGGGCTAGTGGTCTGGAGGTGGGCAAGAGGTTGGGAGGGGCCACAGCCAGGATAGCTGACCCAGAATGACTAAAGAGATACTCCATACTGTATCATGTGCTCAGCAAGAAAAGGTAAGAGATAGGAGGAGGGGGGATGTTCCTTATTGAGACATTTGTCTTCTGACACAACCACTGTGCTACTGAGCTCTACTTCCCGGGAAGTGTCTAGTCATCTCCTGCTAATGGGAAGTACAGAATAAATCTTTTTGTTTTCCTTTGCTTCCACATGCGGTCTTTGGTTTTCTTTTATTAAATTGTCTGTACCCTGACTTGTGAGTTTTTCATCTTATTTTTCGCCCCTGTCCCACTGAGAATGGGGAGTGATAAAGTGGCTTGTACCCAGTGGCTGGGTACCTGGTGGCCAGCTAAGGTCAACCCACCACAGTAAACTGCAAAATATTTTTAATTTCAGCTTAAAGTTCTACAAAGCATAACTAGGCAGGTGAGATGTCCTCAGGTAATTCCAGGTAGGAAGAGTATCCAAAGTCCTTGTCGTTCTATAGAATCACTCAAAACCTATATTTAGGAGAACATTTTTCCTTTTTTTCAGTGCTTGAAATGTCTTTCTAAGTTGCTGGAAAAATTTGGCAAAGCAAGAGATCCAGCCTAGAAACTTAAACACTTCTTGTCACAAGGAAAGGTCTTTCATGAAGCTATTTTAAAATTCACAGGGGTTCTCATTCTGAAGCTGTTCACCTGCATCTATAAAAGGAATTGATAAAACTATGTGATCAAAGTAGCATAAAGCAAATGGCGATTTTCCTAAGATTAAAGTGCATTATTGGTTACTTAACTGGAAAGGAAAATTGGCTTTATTAAACACTTTCATTAATACACTGTTTCATAAAACAAGTTTTTGTAGGGCATAAATTTCCAGACTATGTCATGTCATGTCATGTCATGTCATGTTTTTATGTTATATCATGTCATGAGATGTCATGTCATGAGATGACGTCATGTCATGTCACGGTATGTTATATATACATTTAAAACAATCTAAGTTTTCTATAAACTTCAGCTGCAAACATGCCTTTCAAAGTTAGAAAACATTTACGCATCTCCAAGCATCAGTGATATAAGTAAAGATAAAAAAATACAATATTCGTAAATTATTTGAGTGTGGGAAATGGATGCTGTGGGCCCTAAGAATATAGACAAAATTTGCAAAGATAGTCTAACATCCAGGTTGGTGTTTAGTGAGATTCAGAAAAACATTCAAACTATTATTTTGTGTTATATAAAAAGCACTGGCTGTAAAGTATGTTGAAAATTGCACTCTTACAGACTTTTATCAATAATACTTTGATGTTTTGTTGTGCAGAACTAAGTTAGCTAACACATGGTAACCCACTTCTAATCTGACATGGAAATTTTTTTCTGACTTTAAGATGATTATATGTACCTCTATCTTGGAGATGGTTCTTGAAAAGAGCTAGGCTGTCAGTGTTTCAGCTCTTGTTACTGTAATTTAATAGCACTAGAATAACCAGGCATGCTGTTTTTAGATTAATCATAGAATCATAGAACAGTTAGGGTTGGAAAGGACCTTAAGATCATCTAGTTCCAACCCCCCTGCCATGGTCAGGGACACCTCCTACTAAACCATGTCACCCAAAGCTCTGTCTAACCCGGACTTGAACATTGCCAGGGATGGGGCATTCACAACTTCCCTGGGCAACCCATTCCAGTGCCTCACCACCAGTAAAGAACTTCCTCCTTATATCCAATCTAAACTTCCCCTGTTTAAGTTTTAACCCATTACCCCTTGTTCTATCACTACAGTTCCCAGTGAAGAGTCCCTCCTCAGCATCCCTATAAATCCCCTCCAGATATGGAAGGCTGCTCTAAGGTCTCCAAGCAGCCTTCTCTTCTTCAAGCTGAACAGCCCCAACTTGCTCAGCCTGTCTTCATACGGGAGGTGCTCCAGTCCCCTGATCATCCTTGTGGCCCTCCTCTGGACTTGTTCCAACAGTTCCATGTCCTTTTTATGCTGTCCTGTCAGTACAGTCCCTAATGAAGAGTCCCTCCCCAGCATTCTTATAAGCCCCTTTCCAATACTGGAAGGCTGCAATGAGGTCTCCATGAAGCCTTCTCTTTTCCAGGCTCAACAGCCCCAACTTTCTCAGCCTATCTTCATATAGGAGGTGCTCCAGCCCCTGATCATCCTCGTGGCCTCCTCTGGACTTGTTCCAACAGTCCATGTCCTTTTTATGTTGAAGATACCAGAACTGCACACAAGTGAGGTCTCACGAGAGCAGAGTAGAGGGGCATAAATAAGGGAGACTAATTATAAACAATTTAAAAAAGAAAAGCAATCGTTTAGTACATCAGTGTAGTTAGCAAGGAAAATTGATATTTACTTCTTTTCATAATTCATTAAATATATGTTAGTTTTGGGCAGGGAGGGAGAGAGTTATTTCAAATTTCAGCACCTGAATCTATCTGAGCAACATTTGTCAAGACCACTTCATGGGCAGCAGAGCCCTTCAGAGTGGTTTACAGACAGGGGACACCTTTGCTTATGCTTCTCCCGCTGCTCCTGCCTGGAGCATGGGAGCTGCCCCAGCACTGCTGGGAGGAGGAGGAGGCAGCTGGCAATAATTTTCGCATCAGTTTGACCATGGAGCAGGGCTTGGCTGAGTTCTTCTCACCTGGGATGTCTTCCCAGCTGTCCCCTGCAATTTCCCAGCAGAAACTATTGTGTCTGAACCAGTTCTGGCAGAAATTTGTCCAAATTCAAATACCATCAGTCATAAACTGCTTGTCATGTGACCTATTCCAGAACTGAGCCACCTGTGCTGCTAAGAGGTTACTCTTGTCCCATCTCCTGAATTTCCAGTGTAAACCTGTTATTATGCTTAATCTTTTCACCAGTTGATCTGGAGGATAATTTATTCTCTTCCTTCTCGTAGGAAGCTATGAAGTGTTTTGAAGATTGTTGTTGCGTTTCCCATTGGGTTTTTCTAATTGAGGCAAGAGTGCTCCGTTTACTTCAGGGTATCAGTTAATTCTGATTTAGCACATCATGTCGTGCTTTGACAGATGCCCTCATAGTTGTATTGTGTATCGTTCATGCTTAGAAGTCTCAGCGCTAAGTAATGTTTTAGTATCTATCGCAATTCACAAAGCAAAGGTCTTTTTTCATTGTCTGTTTATGCAATTTATTTATGCTAAATTATTTATTTGCAAAACATTACCCCAGAGTCTCTTATACAAACTTCGGATCATATCTAAAATGCTCTTCATGCTAGGTGTGAATACAAATTGAAAGGACAAGGCAAAAGAGCTAGCCCCATTGCTATACACAAATATTATGGTTTTGTAATGATTTTTGCTTTGTTAGACCACAAAACTGATTTAGAATGTGTTGATGGACATGTATGCCTTTTGTTGCATTCAGTCTTAACTGCTATGCTTAACTGTTATGAATGACTTTAATTGTTATAATTGGTCATGCAGCTAAGGTTAGTCTCATGGGCTATGACAAAAGATAATTGTCCACAAGACCATGAAGGGGTCAAGAAATGCAGTACTGAGATGTGAGTTAAGAAAAATGAGCAGGTATTCAAAGGAATGTCTGAGGAATTAAAATCAGATGTTTTTTCTTGGTTTTAAGGGTATTATTCCATTTCAGTGGATTGGTTAATGATCTCTCCAATGAAAAGGTGTTGTGATGTGGAAGTATATAAGCGTCCCACTTATACAGACAGATTGATCAGATAGATAGGTCATGAGATCTTAAAGCCAATAAGGCAAATTCAAAATGAAAGTGATCAGGCACCCTCCTTTCTTCCAAATGCAAGAACTTCCTGATCAGAGCAAACCACCACAGAACTTGATCTTGAACAGCTCCTGCAAAGCAGCTGATAAATGCAGTTTCGCAAAACAGTGTCTTGGAGTTACCCTTCTCGTCTATTTTCTGTGATTCTTGTAACTCGAGCTTCAACTGGAAGCATTTAAGTTTGGGAGGAGCAGACAAGGTAGCTGATGACTACCACAGAAATTGAGCAATCACAAATAATTACTCAGCTTGTCAATCCCTGAGATACCATTTCAAAAGTAACTGTCCCCTTCCCATCCCCTTTATCCCTCCTGAAAAAGACATGGTGTGTCTAATAGGATATTGTGCTTGGAAAGAGATTAGTTAAAACAGATCCAAATCTAATTGTCTTTGTAAGTCACTTAGTCATTTGTCTCAAACAATGGAAGACACAAGATCATAATTAAGGGTTCCAGCTCATGGCAAGATAAAATGCTCACCATGATAGCAAAGCAAGTGGTTGAATGGGTACAGCATGCCATAAAGTTGTTGCCTCAGAGTCTATTGTTCCCTTCTAAGCCTGTAAGCTGTTCTTTAATTGATAAGGAAATTAGGAACAGAATATTATTTTGGAGGCAAATCTTTTTTTTTCAGGGACTGTCAAATATATCTCATGTAACAGCATCAGCTTAGCAGAGGAAAGCATGTATGAACAAAGGTCAGCAGCTTGAGGTGTGACCACATCACTCATCAGTCATGCCCTGGGTCCCACCAAGACCAAGCAAACCCTAAAGCTGGGACCCTTGTGGCTTCTTGTTTGGACAAGCAGATGTGGGGTTACTGGGTGGGTAGGAATGAAATGTATACTGTATATATATATATATACACACACACACACACGCACACACACATATATATATATAAATTTGTATATATTAATTCCATTAATACTTCCTGGAGGCGTTCTCCAGGTTGAGAGAGCAGAGCTTCACTGAGTGTCTGCGTAATTAGGTGACTGACAGCCTGGTCCCAGAAGCTGTCACTGTGCATGCAGAGACCAGCATTCAGCTTGTCCTCGACAGAGACAAGAGAGACCTTGTGTAGGGAAGGGTCCCCCTCCATCACCTAGCACCATCACATTTGCACCAGAGCTGAATTGGCAAGGTACATGTCCAGGCTGTCACACTGTGAGGTGTGGGCCTGCCCAGCCTGGCCTTCCCCCAGGGTTTTAAAATTACTCTGTGTACCCAAGCTGTGCACATTTTGGCTTTTTATCTCCTGCAGAGAAGCAAGGCTATTGACTGCCTTAGCAGAGGAGCTCGGTAATTCCAGCAATCTTTGAGATGCTTCAGACCCAGAAATCTCTGCAAATGCAGTGTGCTCCCCATCTAATTTCACTCCATTAAAGGGTTTATCTGAGAGGGCAGAACCTTTAGTGATTGAAATCACAGAGTAGAGTTCAGTGAGAGCATCTTAGCTGTCAGGTGCATGTACTAGTCATCAGGCTACAGCCTATTTAGAAACGAATTTACTTCAGACTGAGGTTTCACATGACAAAGCCAAGCCTTGCAACACTCCTTTGCAGTATCCTTGCACTATTTTGCCATCTCTCATCACCATCCCAGAACCTCTCACCATCCTTATCCCTATACTCCCTCTTTCATCTCTGCTTTCGGTGGCTATACTGCAAACTGAATCCATTGATCTGGATTTGAAATAACCCTCTTTTCTTTAGCAAGTTTCTTTAATGACTAGCTTATTTTTGAGCTAGGTAGTTCCCTGAATAATTTCACAGTGCAGCCACACAAGCAGCTATTCTGACCCCACAGAAGATCAAGGACACACAGCACCAGGTAGAAGAGAGCTGTAGGGCATGAATATATTAAAACACCTTGGATGCTTCATCTTGCAAAACCTTAGCTTAAGTTTTTCATATTAAATTTACTCTTCTGGGTATAAACTACTTATCGATTCACAAACAGTATAAAAGCACTTTAAGTGACACTCTTGTCTATTGTTTTAGACGCTCCTGGATGATGATGGATTTCCAGGCTTGATTTACAACTATTGAAACTGTTAGTTGAAAAGAGGGAGAGTTCTTCCCAATACATCGCATCTGCAAATGGGAAATATGCATTCCAGTCCTCAAAAGCAGCAGAAGAAAACAAATCTGTAATCCTGTCAGTCCAAAAGCACTAAAAAAGAGCCTTCTCATTTTTTTGACATTGCTGAGGATACCTTCTTTCATTTCCTTAGTCTTTCTTGGAATGAAGCATTTTGTTTCAGAACAAAGGGAAGACTGTGGGTGGGATCCAGTTCAAAAAGAAGGTATCCAAATTACAGTTTCTACAAGTTGGCATTTCCTGTCACACTCAATGCAGTCAGTCCTTGGAGAGCAGTTCATGTCACCCAAGAGCAGTCACTCAGGGTGGGACTTGGTTTCCTGAACAGAGGTTGCTTGTGGTGCTTGAGATGCCCAGGAGATCTGCCCAGGGCAGGCAGATAGGGCAGACCCAGCAGGCCTCCACCCTTTAACGGCAGCAACTGAAGACAGGAAAGATAATTCACAGGGTCCAAAAATACAAGAGACACCTATATTTAGCTACTGAATCTTACATAGCAGCTAGTCAGTTAAATAACTTTACAATCGCAATACATGGTTGATGGCAATGGCTTGATGAACACAGACTTTAGCAGGAGCTCATATGGGTATATTTGGATCCCTACATGTAGACATATAGGTTTAAATGTCTTACTCTCAGTTTGAATCCCATTCTATTTGTCAAATCAAACAAACAGCTAGTTCCTTATTTTTAAGAAGAAATCGAATGTGGTTTAATGTGAATCCTCTTTAAATATACAGTAGTTCTGCTGATAAACTGAGAAATCAGCCTGTTGTGGCAATTCTGAGAATGCACAGATTCGGCAGTGGCTCTCTGTTCCTGTAGTCTTAAATACTGACATCTCAGTACTTGGCAATTACACAGAGCGCTATGTGAGGCTCAGCTCTTATTTTGTGCAAGTAGCTGAAATGATTAATTAATCATAGATGGTCAAAACTAGCAAATATTCATGCTCACATGAATGCCTGTGGTCTTACAACAATATTCCTCCAAAGATCTTTCTGAACAAAACCTCTTTGCCTATATGAATAATGATGAGGAGAAAAGTTGAAGGGAAAAGCTTCCTCAGTCTATTCAGACAGCACATAGCAACTGCAGGATATTATATTTAAATTGGATTTTAATGTTTCAGTCTTTCACCCAGACATAGCAAAATCATCTGAACTTTCATTATACAATTTTTGGTGTGAAAACCATTTTTCCACGCTTTGCAAGAGTAGCTGAAAACCCTCCTGTGTTTCTGGCACAACACAGATTGCCTGTCTGACAGGTAACTGGGCAAAAAATGAAACAAAAATAAGTGTTCGGAGGAAATTTCCTCAATTTGAAGATAACAGCATTTCACTGCCATTTATTTCACTTACTTTGTTTGTCACTACTTACCAGCAGAATAATTCAAAACCTTTTTTTACAGGTGTAGCCCTAGGAAAATATTTATGTCAAAGCACTGTGACTTATTCCTGTAAATGATTGAGATGGACTAGAGAAAATGTGTTTAAAACATGATGAAACACTGGATGTCTAGTCATAAATAGACAAGTGAGGGTGACATTTTTATGCTGGACATTAGTAAACTAGTGCAGAATTTCTTCTGTTTAAACTTGGTAATTTTTAAAGCAGATAATTATGTTATTTGCTTGCCTGGATGCAATTTATTTTTTTTTCCTTAACTACAAATTAATCACACTGTTGCTTATATTTCATTTCAACAGTGACAGGCTTTGGCGTCTTAAGTGCATATTTTCTTGAGCTTTGGAATTACATCTGATACACTACTCTTTTGAGAAGAAAAGGTTTATTGGGCTACTATTTGCAAAAGCAACAAATGCTGATTTCTTTTCCTTTCTGATATTGATCAAGGTTGCCAATAAAGAGGTGCTTTATTTTATTGATTTTAGAATTTGAGATTGCCCCCATGTTCCTTTACTTCTCAGATTTCCTTTAATCTTTCTATAGCCACAGAGAATGTTTCTGGTTTGGAGAAGAAAAACCTTTTCAGCGTAGCACTGCAAATGGTTTATGGGGGAACTCAGGTCCTCAGACACCCTAATCAGACAAATGTTTTGGGGCAAGCCAGAAGTGAAAAAAGAGGAAAGAAGTAAACCACTCTGGAGGAGAGGAAATTACCAGCGCAACACAGAAGCACTTGAAGCAAGAAGAATATATGTTCTTTTGATCTATTATTGTTAGTATGCAGGCCTGGATAAAATGGATAGATTAATTGGAAAATAGCCCATAGCTCATTCATGGATAATGAACTACTTATGAAATCTTTAAACAAGATGCCCTTACAGATCATATGACTACAATGCTTACTGAAGCACAGCCGATTCTGATTTGGATCTAAATAAGTCTTGTTGCAGAAAACCGGCAGACCTCTCAAGCTGCCACATGGCTTTTGAGTAGCCTGCAGATTTTAAAACAAGTGAAATGTTTCCTGTGAAAAGAAAACGTGCATCCTCTACTGCTGCTTGCTGTGGCTTAAGCAGAAATGGAAATGAGAAGTAGGTTTGTGTAGCCAACTGCCATGCAGAGTCAGCATGTTTCTGCCATCACTGAAGGGGGAAGGAGGGACCCATTGGCCGTTATCATTCATTTTCTCACTCAGTCCACAAAGCGTCTTTTGCGAGTAGCTTTGGAGTAAAGTAGGATACCACTACACTGGCCATCGTGCTGTCAGGTATGCAGAGGGCATAGTACCAGTCAGCACTGGGTCTTCTGATCTGGCTGAGCCTGCTGTTCATAGGGGATTGGCAGGAAAAGAAATAAAATCTGCCATGGACAGTGTCAGAGTGATCGCAGCATTTGTAAGGCCAGAACAGGCCATTAGCTCAGAGTATATTACCAAGGTTTAGGCAATTATCCTTATATTGAAAGTGGTGACTTATACCTAACTAAAATACAGCTGCAATGCTTCCTTAACTTATTCACACTAGCAGGGGTGCTCCAATTTCCTATTAAATTCTGAGAGCTCTTAAAATCTGATTTCTGGTGAAAGTATTTTATGGAAAGTGAATCTTGATGTTAGACTGCAGCACTCATTTAAAAGTTGCTGATTCTTTAGCTGCGCCAACTCTGAAACCCATGCATTGGACTATTGCTGGACACAGATGAAGAGAATTCATTAAAAAATATTGAAGCAATAATTCACTGACATTTCTTGCTGTATTTGCCTAGCTCTATTAGTTTCTAAATCTCTAAGACCTTTCTAAACATGTGGAGTGAGACTGAGAAAATAAAATGAATCTGTTGTAATGGAGACATTCGTCACTGAGGCATATCAGCAAGCCTGAAGTTAAAGAACAGACACTAGGAAATTGAGGACATTGCTGAACTAAGGTTAAAGCCTACGATCATGAGAATTTATAAGCTGAACCAGTCAAAAGCAGCTGATGCCCCAGATCTCATCCAAGTCTGTTTGTTTGATCAGTGAACTAGAGCCATAACGACAGCTGAAGTACTGACAGTCTGAAATACAGAAATGCTGAACACTGGGAGCAATTCTTTCCCAAATAAATGCCATGGGAATGACTTAAAAAGTGTAGCTACTTAAAATACTCGTCAGTTAGCCAAAGGTCAGAAGAAAGTATACTAAAGTCACTGTACATTAGTCCAGCATTCTCTGACTTCCAAACTTCAATGGACACTTTGAAAAACAGAAAAGAAAATGTATAATCAGAAATGGTTAACTGGAATAATGAAGGAAAAATGTTATGCTGGTGTAAATGAACCAGTGTTGCTGATTGTTTTATGTGATACATGCATTTTTAGGCTTCTGTTAATTACAGTATAAGTTACATCTAGAGAAGCTGTTTCTTATTCAAAAATTAGTTATTTTATCTCTCATTGTAAGAATATAGAACATGTTACATGTAATTCAGTACTGAATACTCTTGTACATATGGCTAAAATATTTTTCTCCTCTACTTCATATCTCTATTTCTATTTCTACTTATTATTTTTGGTCTTTTCAAGCATATATGAAGTAAAATCTCAGAAGAGGTTGAGGAATCGGTACTAACACCTGCTTCTCAGACATAGTGTCTCCCATTTAATAGATAGACATCTTCTTTATCATTAAATATTTTTTATGCCCTAAGAAATATAGATAATTACTTCTAGTAATGTACAAATGGTTCATTCCCAACTTCATGCCTATAACAAAGTGATACGTCTCCATTCTAAGCCAAAAAAGTAAATGTGCAAATCACAATACTACTACTGGGCGCATACAGTATAGCACTGTTTAGGAAATATTCATGCTACAGAGCCCAGTGCTCATGCTTTCACTAACAGAGGACAGCAGCAATACATATTCATAACTGTACTCAGAATTTCTGGCATAGGGTTGCTGCCATCCACATTGGCAGATAAGCATTTTTTCCTTGAAGTTCATAATTTTTATATTTGTAGGAGCAGAAGTGGCAGAAATCAGGACTGCATTTATAAGATGGGAAAAAACCCAACCCTAAATACGGCTGCTAGCAGCCATAACAAACACTGAGCAAACACTGCTGTATTGCTTTAGTGATAACAGCATTAAATGAATGTGCACAATTGAGTTTTAAATTAGAGAAAACAGCCAATGGGGTAAAGTTTTCATGAGGTAAGGTGGTGGGTAATAAGAAATTTGAGCAGGAGGTAAAAGAGGTAATCCACCTGCCCCCTTTCCTCTCTTCTCTCTTCCCCCGTCGCTGATTTTGAAACAAAAAGGCACACGGACCTGTAATTTAAAATCACAAGAGGAAGAATGTAATGTCCAGGTTGTTAAGTAGGAAATGAGAAATAACAATAGCAAGATAACAGGCTGAAAGGAGCCATCATTTCTAATCGTGGATTGTGCAAGTGAGGCTGGTGAGGCACTGGAACAGGTTGCCCGAAGAAATGGTAAATGCTCCATCCCTGGCAGTGTTCAAGTCCAGGTTGGACAGAGCCTTAAGTGACATGGTTTAGCGTGAGGTGTCCCTGCCTGGTTCTATGACCAAAAATAATAACACTAGATACCCACTTGAACTTAAGGATAGAGGCTCAGGAACCCTGATGACAATCCCTCATTTCAGGAACTTCATCCATGAATTTTCTTCACCTGATTTGATGAGAAAAGGTTTGGTTCAATGCAGTAGCTTAAAAGGTAAGTGATGGGTCTGCACAGAGGGGAGAGAGACTCAGAGCAGCCCCACCTTTCTTCCTTCTCCATCTGTTTTCCAGGAATACCTTGGCAGGCCAGTCCTTGAAGTTTTTTATTCTGTAGAAAGTGGCCCCAATTTTTTTTATCTATTAAACTATTCAACGTGCTTTTAAATGTATGATGGAGCACAGAAAGATGCACAACTACAGCCTTCTCTTGAGATCCAACAGAAAATTGACCTATCCCAGGTCTATCAAAACGACATGAAAAAAATTAGAAAAAGAAACAGCAATGGTGAGAGTTGAAAATGTGACAGGCTGGGAGACAGGGTGCAGCAGACATCCCTCTCTGTGTTTCTTCTAGGCACTTGCTACTGCAGCCAACAGGTCAGCTCGGCAAGTGGATTTGAGAAATGTCATGTAAGCTTTTTCCTTCATGAGCATAAAGGGTGCCTCTACCTTTCAAAGGTTACATTTGATGAGCTAAAATACCCTTCAAACACAGAGCTGTGTTTGCAGGCTATTTCTCAGCTCTTATTTTCTCTAAACTTTCCTATCTCTTTTGATGGCAAAGTATTATATTTTTACAAGAACATAAGAAACTTTACAGTTGAGAAGTGCCTTTTAGACAATTGTGTCATGTCCAGAATGTAGTCTGTGTCCTTTCTTTCCACTATTTATTCATTCAGGAGCTCATCTCACCATCTTTTTAAAGAACTAAGTTGTTCTATTTCAGTGAGTCACTTTGAGTTTATTCCATGTTTACTCTAATGTGTATGAAAAATTGATTCGGTTACTTTAGACTGTGGGTTAAATTAAAACTTGCAAATTCTTACTTGGAATTTCATACTGTAAAGCTGAATTTTCCCTGTATAATACATTCCCCTGTAATATGTTTGATTAGCTGCTAGGATAGAGTATGTACATTCATTTAGAGCTACTTAGCCTTCACAGGGCTGGGAAGAAAAGGACACATAAAGGCCATGTTTCAGTTTACCTATTTAATACAAATATTTTAGCCTCTGAAGTTGACTGTTCTCTGGAAGGTGCTGTTTCTTTTTCGTTGGCAATCAATGGGCAGCAATGGTTAGGTGGAAAACATCTACATTAAGTAGATAAATCCTGTCTTGGTACCTAAATATTAGAGAACAATTCTGTCCTGCTCTGGTAATCTCTAAGATATTTAAGATCACTCGTGGCCTTTCAGTGTATAAAGGGGGCTTATAAGAAAGACAGAGAGACTTTTTACCAAAGCCTGTAGTGACAGGAAAGGGGCAATGGTTTTACACTCAGGGAAGGTAGATTTAGATTGCATATAGGGAAGAAGAATTTTTTTATGATGACAGTGGTGAGACACTGGAACAGGTCATAGAAGTTGTGTTTCCCCCATCCCTGAAAGTGTGCAAGGTCAGGTTGGATGAATCTTTGAGCAACCTGGTCTAGTAGAAGGAATTTCTGCCCATGAAAGGGGGCTTGGACTAGGTGATCTTTAAAGGTCGCTTCCAACCCAAACCATTCCACGATTATATGATCATGTGGATGCTCCACTTTGTCTTGTAGGCTTTCTCAGATCCCCAGGAAGAGGTGTTAGTGCCTGAAGAGGTATGCCAAGCAAGGGTGAGAACCTGATCTCTATTGTGGTGCTGGGAGGAGTAAGGGGATATTT
Source organism: Psittacus erithacus (assembly GCA_009867235.2). Classification (NCBI taxonomy): domain Eukaryota; kingdom Metazoa; phylum Chordata; class Aves; order Psittaciformes; family Psittacidae; genus Psittacus; species Psittacus erithacus. Next base: position 22,215 of record WYDI02015014.1, read on the forward strand.
GACGATGCAGTTCCTCCAGAAGTAAGCATACCCTTTCCACCAGCTGCATATCTGGAAGGGTCACCCCTTCCACACCACCTTTTGCTAGGGAAGACCTTCTAGATGAGGTGACTCTGCTCCTCCTGCTGAAGTCAGGCCACATGTAAGATTCATGAGGCTTGTGAAATGGATGCCAGAAGCAAAGTATAGCCTGCCTACAGCCCAGTGTGGAGCAGAAACAAGTTCTTGGAAAGGGTTCTTGACTGCATAATCCAGCTGAGCTGCCTTATTGATCTCCATTAGCCATAAGCTTTCTTACTCCACTGATGGGAGTCAGTGATCCCAGGTGCGTTAATGTGACAGTTCCCAGGCAGCTTCATTACCTTGGCCTGGCCAAGGTGTCCAGCTGTGTGGATATCAAAGCAGTCTCCAGAGGTTTTGTGTGTAGTCATGCTGGAATCCAGATACCTACATTACCTGTAGATGCCTATGCACTTTTCTGGCTTGAGTGCTCCTGGAGACCACAAAAAACAAGGCAAGTAAGAGGTGCTGTTCAGAAAGGAAAGGCTAGATGTTTCAGGAGGAAATTTCACTGGCTTCAGAGGTGTTGACAGGTATATAAGAATAGAAACAGCTGGAAAAGGAAAATATATAGATAGTCCCCATATAGAACATGAATGCAATTAGAAACATCTTAAACGCAGTATGTGGTTAAATAAATCAGATACACTGTCATTGTGAGAACCCTTCTATGTTTTAAGTAGTTGATAGTACAATTTGTGTATAAGGAATAGGAATGCCGATACCACTTATCCATCTATGCCCTTTTCAATTTGTAGCAGGTTGTTTTAGTTATAAACACAAAATATTAATCTATTTCAGAAACTATTTTTTTTAATATATGTTCATTTGTGAGCTTTTAATGGTTCAGCAAATGAAACCTGAAATACCTGGCTGAGGTATATTTAGTATGAGTTGCATATGAGCTGTAGAATAGATTTAATATGATCATCAAATATTGAATAAAGTTGCAAAATGATTTACTGTAGCAAGAGGGTTATATGGTAGATCTTATGTGGAAAACAAAATTACAAATTATTAATGAAATAGCATTTAGAACTGGAGTCTGAGTGTATAATTTATTCCATTATTAAAGTATTACATTACTTTTGTGCAAAAAACCAGGATAAATGTAAAGCCAATGATTATGAGGATGGCAAATAGGGAAAGTGAATTAGTATGCATTGCTATTGTGTAAAATCAAATGGTACCAAATACAGCTGTATAGTTACAAAACCAAAATTTTCTCTGTAATACTGTATATAAAAAACTCATTAAAAGAGCAGAAGATGAATCTGCCACTTATGGCATTTTCAATATTTTGTAAAATTTTCCTGCCACAAATCACAATAAAAATAAAGTCTGAACACTTTAATGAAAATTATCTAGAGTTTTTTCAAATAATTTCAATAGGAATAGTTTCAATATTTAATTTTTATTTTCTGTTGCTTTAAATTGATGTCAGAAGGAAGTTCTTTTGAATCAAGAGAGGCTTTTCAGCTAAACTGTATTGAATTAGTATGTTTTAAAGTGACAGAATCCTTTTGTGAAACCATAAATTTAAATTATGTGTCTTCCACTGAAAAAAAAATCTCTTAAAAAAACTTGACCAGAACTACTGAAAGCTGCTAAAACAGTGAGACGTGGGTTTAAAAGTACTGAGAAACATCTACAATTGCACCTTATCCTACTGTTTCAGTTTACCAGCCTGATGAATTAGGCTGCTGTTCTCTCATAACAAAAACAGAGGTGATAAAATACAACAGAGTTATTGGCATGAAACTTTTGTAACCCATCAGCAATATTTTTTCTCATTCAAAATGTTAAATTGGTAAGATTGAGGAATAATGCAGTATTTTATGGAAGTTAGGAAATGAAGCAGTACATAATTCGCTGCCTTCACTATAGAAAATTGACTAGCAGTTTTTGGACCAGGAAGGGGGCTGAGAAGGAAAAGGGTGCTGGGGCAGTGGGGGTGGTGTTTGTGTCTTCAGAGTCCCAAAGCCTAGGCAAGAGTTCCTTGACCATGACTTTATCATTCACACTGATTTTCTGCGTGAGTTAAGGTGAACAGAGTTTTGGGACTGCCTAAACTAGCTTCTAGCCAGGAGGCATTCCCATCCCAGAGGATTTCAGAGCCAAACATCTAAGATCACGATTCAAGTCTTGCCAATACAGCTGAGGCAGAATGCAGAACCTCTGAGGAAACAGGAAAAAAAAAAGCCTGAAAAGGGAGAGTAAGTTAAAAAACACAGTAGGAAAGAAGAACAGATAGCTAATAATAATAAAAGTAAAGACTTAGGGAAAGAAATGATTGAAGACAATTAAAACCAGAAGCATTAGAAAGAGTGTAATAAAAAAGAAACAGAGAGAAGGGAGTGACCAGAGGGGAAACAAAATAAGTTAGAACTTAATTAGGCAAAGTAGTTACTCATGTCTTCAATCTTTCCGGGGACCCAAAAGCATGTAAACAGTTTAAAAAAAGAAAAAGCAACCGCTTAACTGCTCTCTCTGTCTGAGAACTGCAGGTTTTTTCTCAAAGAAACAAAGAAAAAGACTTAAAAAAAGTTGAAGATGACAGAAGAGAAAGGAAGTAAAAGATGGAAGGGATACTGAAAAAAGAAAAGGCAAAATGCACACAGCTTTAGGACAGAAACATTCAGTGTAATTTATTCATACTCATTTCAGCCTGCGATTTAGAGGTTGTCAGGAGGTGACTTATTACCAGCAAGGCCTCTCACAGCCAGGGGATTTGCTGTCAAATTCACATCCTCAAGCAAAACTGTGCTGTCAATTCTATATTTTCATTAAAAAAATATATAAAATTACATTACTCTTCTTTCACAGTGCATTACAGAACTAACATGGACTCCAGAGATTGCAAAGTAGAGTTGCCTTGTTATGTTTGCAAAATAGCTGGATAAAAATTGCTTTAAAACTTAAGTTGCTCCGTTTAACGCTGGCATGGGAAGTAAATTCCAAAATTCAGTCCTCTAGGTGTCCGTATTTGTAACTGCATTGCCATGCAATGTATTTGTTGATTTTCCAGTGCTTTAACTTTCCAGTGCAATCATCTTTTAACTACTGCCAGATAAAACTATCTTCTGATATGACTTTTCAGAAGCAACTGAAACTGAAATAAGTAAACCTAAAATTTCACAGAAAAAATAGGTGACACTGGAAAATCCATATCAACGTATTTTAGTGACATATTTAACTAAATTAGAAATGCTCACGATACAAATGGAAGCACTATTTTAATCAACTTGCTTAAATCATCTGACCCAACACAACATTTCTGCTGTTCTTTGACATGGTGCTGCAGAAGTCAGGGGTTTCTCTGCACATTTTAACAGTTAGACGGATGGGAATCATTTCACAGACATCTACTTTTGACATTAGACATCTCATCTAACCACTCAGAGCTCCCTTAATGCTCAAGAGGGATAAATAGACTCTCTGCAGACGGTTTTAGTTCCACAGCAATCCATTGGGATTTTTCTGTGAATAGATGAGTGTACTGGTGAGATGTACTGAGGATATTAGCATTGCAGAGCTGGACATCATCTGGAAAAGAGCCACATGTGTAATCCATACATTGAAGAGCTTTTCCTCATTCTTTTTCCTGTTATTGAAAGAGTGATTAAGGAGCAACATCACTGAAGAAGAACATCTGGACATTAATGGCTTCTTTAGCTGACTGGTGAAAGGCGTAGTGGCAACCAGTGGTTGGAAGTGAAAGTCAGACAGAATTGAATGAGAAGTAAGGAAGAGATTTAATGAGAGCTGACAGTGAGAGCTAACTCCCCAGAAGAGAAACGCTGAGTTGTTGGGTATCTGTACATCTCCAAAGGCTCAAAGGTATTGGGGTATAGGGTTTAAATGGCTAAATGTTCCAGGGTTTGTTTTGCGGGTATGTGAGTGAAATGTGATGTCTTTCAAGATATAGAAGGCCAGACTTTGTGATCCAATAATCTCTGACCTTAATCTTCAGAAACACAGAAATTATTTAAAATGTTTAATTATCATGGTATACAGAGGGAACGCGAAACCCCTGCTGTCCAGTTGTTTGTTTTCTTTATTAAAAAAAAAACACAACCCACACAAAACCCAAACCAGTAATTTCTTTAAGTGTTTATATTGCTTCGAAATGTGCATGTTAACATTTAGGACATTGTAAAGAATGAGAATCTGAGATTCTAAGAAATCTGTTACATTGCTGCACATAAGAGCTGGAAGCCCATTATTCAGTTTTAATTTCCTTAGGAAAATTCTCAAATATTAGAGAACTTTCTGAGTGTGAGCACTGTTTGCAAGACTGGTAGCATGACACAGGGAGATTTGAGCTCCTGTGCATTCTTTACGCCTAGCAGGTTTTAAATATGAAAGCTTTGCTAACAGTAGATTCTGCAAGAAAATGAAGATGGCTGAAAAAAAGGCATTTGAAATCTCAAAACATGTGATGTGAAAGTGAAGGCTTTCCATTTTTACTTCCTCTGTTAGTGTTAGCTCAATAAAACAGTTGCCTTATGAGTGACCATTGCCTGTTATTTTTGAAAGAGCACACTACATTATAGTAATTCAATTACCCTGGAGAATGCTATTATTTGGAAATCTAATTCATACTCACTCAAATGAAATGTCTTTATTTTATAAAGTCCATATTTGAGATCTGTGCAATTTGAACCTTACTCTTTTTTTCCTAACATCAGCACTCATCTTCATGTTGGCCAGAACACTTTTAACAGCAAAATGACACACTGTGCTTCTAAAATTGTTCACATTTGTACAGCTGCCTCTGTTTTATTGTAATAAATTGGAGTGCATCCTTCAAAGGGAAAAAAAAAACACCCATTGCTTTAAACTTTGCATCAAAATTTGAAACATAAAAATCTGAACTGCATTGTGTATTTTTATTAAATTCTGGTGGAAACTTTCCCCTGTGGGGAGGCAGGTTCCTAATGAGCTTGTTTACCAAGGTTTTGTTGTTGTGCTTATAATTAGAATAGGAGCAAAATGAGCCTTTTCTTCTGTGTTTGGCAGATGCTTTATCATGAGAATGAGAGGTTCAGGTAACTAACCAAGCAGATGTCATAACCATGCTGAACTGGTATTTAATGGTGATAATAAGTGACAAATAAAAAAGCAAGACTGAAGTTTGGTGCAACTCACTGATGAGAAATTTATCATGCAAGCAAGCTGAACTTCACCCAGCTTATTTGTGCAAGGCAGCTGACAGCATTGACTATTGTCATATCCTTCACAACACCAGTTGTTAGCATGAAAGCAAAGTACAGTAAACTACACAGCACTATGCACAACATTCACTTATGCTGAGCACCTGTTTGGTTTTATTATAATTTCCCTGCTTCTTCTGCTTCTCTTTCTTTTGTCGCTTGTTATATTTTCTTAAGTATCTCCTTTTAACTTGCAGACTTCTAAGGGAAGAGCCTGTGGGTTTTATTGCTCCTTAGCACCTGCACCTTATTTCTGAGATGTTTGGGAGGAAACTGCTTGTCTCTTCATTTTCAGACACCATTCCAATTTTGCCATAAAATATTGTTTTATGAAACCAGATCATGATATCTATGATCTTGGAGCAAAATTAGACACAAATAGCCTCCATCAAAGAGCAGGCAAATTGCCTTTTGCTGTACCAATGTGTGCTCTGCAACTTGGAGGACAATCTTTAGCGTAACGAATTGGCTTGTGGTAATTGATTCCTTGAAAAGAGTCGTTGAACCTACAACATTAGGACAATACTTACAATGGGATTTTTTGCTGTAATTCACCTTAACATCAACTATGCTGTCTAACTGAGGGGCTGCCTGCTCTCCAGTGAACCCTGATCTTTTCTCTCCAATGCATTACATCTGTCTTTGAATGTACAAAGCTGCCCTGTGGCAGCTGTTCTTTCATAAAGGCTTCAGAGAAGAATTACTCTGTAATATACGCTTTAACTGCTTGTGGGTTAAAGGAGGGTTAACATACTCTCTTTTGAGAAGGTTAGTGTCCTACCTCACCTAATGGCAAAGCCATCAGTATGCTTGTAGAAGCAAATCAATCACACAGTCACTACAATCTAAAACACACATGAAATGGTGACTTTAGGTAAAGGCCACCTATTGGTTTGAGTGGAATGTCAGTGGATGGTAGAAGAAGTGACTTAAAAAATTATGTCAGCCCTCTCTGAAAGTCTGATTTGCTAAAAGAGAATTTCTAAGTCTGCTGCCCTTTGGGAGCAAAATCCATACAGAGCTTTGGAGCATGGTTAATGTTGAGTTACAGCACCATTACCACTTGAGTTGTTGGCTCAAAGTCCATTTTTCACATGAAAAGCTTAAGTTTGAAATGGGTGGCCACCTTTTCACTCGATTAGACTTTATGGCTCATGGGGTAGCTGCTCAAAGTCATTGGCTAAGGTCCAAGAAGATATTTCCTTATGGTAGGAGAAAAGCTTGTTGTGAACTCGCAACCACCTCTGTAGAACATAGAGAACAAGTAATTTCGATGCCACTTATAATCTGAGGTTTTGCAAGTGTTTGGTTAAAAGAACTGATGGGTTGTATTTGGCTCCTGGACCACAAACTGGCTTTTGTGAGCTTGAGGGTGAGGAAATGTTAAATCTTGACTTTAAGGCCACAGGCAAGTGCCTAGTGAGTAGCGTCAGTTGCTTTTCCTTAGCTTCCTGATGTTTGTTCCAGAGTACTTTGTATTTACTCATTAATTCCCACCAATAATGAAAGATCAGTCAGTGGCTGAGACAAGGGGTAGTCACATTGTTTTTAAAAGAAATTGATTTTAGGATTTGTAAATTTTTTTAAGGTTTTTTTTTTGTTTGTTTTTTTTTTTTTTTTGTTAGGAATGTAGCATTTGAGCAGTATTTTCCTTTGAAAAGAGATTGCATGTCCAGGGAAGGTATTTGAGCAAATGGAGAATCTGGGAGTGAGAAACCTGTTTCCCACATTGTCCTTACAAAACAGTGAGTGCTATGGGATGGAACACTTCTGGCATCTCACACTCTGAGAATGATTAAGATACTCCAATGGGATAAGAGGATACCATGTTTTTCCTACAGGAGGAAATCTGTTCCCTTCCAACTGAAAAGTATAAGACACCTTTCCATGTTATTTTGTGGTGCTGTTAGGTTTTAGTGCTCTCACTTCTCCTCATGCTCTATCCACATCCTCACAACCATACGGTTATTATAGGAGTTATCTTCATTTGAGAGAATTCTCTAAATAATGTAAGAACTGGGACTTCTCATAGCACAAACAAATAAAATTTGCTCTCCAAGGTGATACAGCCAGCAAATCTATTATTTACCTTGGGATATGACAACCATAACTACATTTTCAAGGATGATTTTGAAAGGTTACCTTCAAGAGACATTAATGTAAAATCACATCTGGAATTTAAAACAAGTTCCACACTTGCAGAGAGAAAATGTTTGCAACTCATACCTCATGACTTTAAAACCTATTTCTGTTTATTAAGGAACCCTTATGCTTCTCAGCACTACCACCAATATAGCATCACAAAACTTGTGTCAAATATATGGATACAAGCGGTTGCAGGAACCCACATTTCATGGTGTGTGTTTTAGCTAACACTTAGCAGCTGTCAATGTCTGTTATTGCCTGAGGGATTTCTATACTAAATCATTTTCAAGGTAAAATAAAAAGTGCTTTTGAGCTGCAAAGACAAATTAAAAAAAAGATAAAAAATAAAAAGAGTGTTTATTTTCATTATGTAGCCCTATATTACCATAATCTGTTTGAAAACCCACAAATTCTCAGTTCCTCAGAAATGAATTTAGGCTTTTAAAATATTATATTATAATTCAGCATTGAGCTAGATATTCCTGGCTATTTTAAATTTTCCTTTAATTTCATTCAGTTTAAGACTCCCCTTTTAACAGAAAAATTTAGAGCTGAAATATGAAAATTTACTAACAGGAGGTTTTAGAACAGAATATTAAAGTTTCTTCTTTATAAGATACGCAGACTTAGTGATAGGAATAGCTTATTTTCCCACAAGACTGTAGCTGCGGGTTCATATATAATGAAAACTGGATTAAAGTACTGGATAAAATAAATATAAAGCATTGCTATAGGGAGAACAATTAATTTAGTTAACCTGTAGAAACAGTCAGTGAATTAACTACTACTTTAAATGGAGAGGAATTTGTTTTTCGAGGACTGTTCTTCATGGAAAAAATTAATCATAAAAATATTAAATATTAAAAATGCTTTTTTGCATCATTTGAAAAGGTACCTGCTAATGGTGATAGGTGTAAATTTTGTTATGAATACTAAGGAACATATGGGTAATGCATTCTTTCCATTTAATGAGCCAGTGCTATTATTACTAGAGATGAAAAAAAAAAAAAAAAGTACTTGGGAAATATATTTCAGCATATCTATATGTGTAATTAAAGTTTTCTTCCATTAGTTGGTGCTGTTAAAAAAAAATAATTGAATTAAAATTCAGAATGGAACTTGCCCTGTGGTTATTTACAGGAATAAGAAGACAAATAACTCAAGCAGCACAAAGAAATTATGTTTGAAATACTGAAGCTGCTAGTAGAGAGAAAAATTATTATGAATACGGTGACATGTTTTCATATTAATATCAATGGTACTATCGGTCTTAGCACCCATGTACTGGCACTGAAGTTTTCACCAATGAAACTGCAATCCCAGAAGACTTGGTGTGCAGAAAAATCTGCCAAACCTTCAGCTCAATATGTTTACTTTGCACACAGCGTCTTTTCCCATGTGGTTTCAGAGGGGTCCACGTTATGCTGAAGACATAAACACATATTCATTCACACAGCTATTTCAGCAGGAAGGCACCAGAAAAGGTCTGGCTAGAACTTTTTCAAACAGGTTGGTGCACAAAGATTTTTCCACTTTGACAGCATTAGCATGACAGCAGAAAACTGAGTAGTGCAACATCTGTTGAATGCTTGATAAACCTCTTCAGCCACATTCATTCTGTGGTTATGAAGAAAGCCAGATATTCTGAAATAAGAAAGAAAGACAATTTGCATAGTGAAATTAAATTTAATTTCTTAAGTAAGCCTGGAAAAAGATTGGAAGGTGAAAACTTTACTGAACTCTTTCCCAGTTTCCTATTCCATAGAACGATGTTAAACAAAGTACTTCTTTAGGATGCAGGGCAGCCCATCACATATGTAGAGTCCTATATGGTAAATAATCATGGTATCCTACACAGGCTAGAAATAGCTCACAGAAATAATTCAGGGAGAGAATGAATTATTCATCTCAGCTAACTTAAGCTATTTGAAAAGGAAACCACCAGTGTAGAGTTGCCATCTAGGCTGGTCATAAATTGTTATGTATAGCATGTTTTTGCAGATATTTTGTGAACAGGTAAAATAGATCCAGTAAGCTACTAGGAACAAATTTATTGACTCTGGTTATTGCATGACAGTAGGTATTAGGGGCTTCTAATGATCCAAAAGTGCAGGCAACTTGGAGTCAAAATGCCTGGGTCTACACCTAGGTACTGCTTAATTTACTTCTAGGTTTACTTCAGTGAGGGAAATATCTGATTAGCCAAATATTGCTGCCTGACTGTGTCTCAAATGGATGAGCATCATTTCTGTACCACAAGACACACACAAGGCAGACACTGCAAAAGACAAAGACTGACTTATTCCAGTTATGAGTATGTCAGCATTATCCAAAGCAGGCACTGGCTTGTCAGAGAAGAACCCTGAGCTGTAGCTGCATCCTCCCTCGCACACAAGTGAGCCTGTAGAGTGGCTGAGTTCAGGTATTTGTGTTTTCTCTCTACAAAAACCTCTGTCCAGAGTCCCACACTAATCAAAATTACTTCTTAAGATATGCTCAACAAAACTTCTTTTGAATGAATCTGCATTGCCCAGCTTTTAATATAAGGTTGTAAAGGCAAAAATCATAAATCTGTGATAAAAAAGTCAACAGATATGGCATTACTTTGTGAGCCATTCTTCCTCCTTTATCCTTTTTCTTCCAGGCACCCGCCAAGCTACAAATACATTAATGTAAATTAAATTTTAGTTTAAAAAATATGTATTTTTAAAACTAAATAGAGCAGGGGACATGGCTCTGTGCAATCATCCCTACAATTAGTTTCTTAATACAGTTCTCAGTTCAGATTTGAGGGGGAACAGCTGCTGCTCACCGAGATAATGCCTGGGTAGAATATTTAATTTCATGTGCACTGAGAAGCATTATGCTGCTCTGAGAGATGTGGCCTCTGAGCTTTGGGGTGTGGAAGAGTTTAGTTCTATGGATCTGAGCCCTTCTACATCAGCTGGCCTCAAGGCTGGAGAGCCGCTGTGCTTAGCACAAAGCCACAGGGAGCACCCACTTAGCTGGGCAGCCTGACATCCAAGCATGTCTGAGTGCATAGGATCTTTTCTTCTATATGCCAGGGTTTAGCATGTTTAGGATGCACTTTACTACAAAAAACTAAAATGGATTCCCTCACTTGAACTGCCCTGGTTTTGCTTCTCTGTAGCTCAACCTTGAGACAATGCAATGCCTTCACACTAGTCACACTTTTGTACTAGGCAGGTGGGACTGTGAATGGCTCGCTTCTGGACTCTAGCCTGTATTGCTCTGCATAAAAATATATCAGGTAAAAGACCGTATCTTGTGATTTATTATCTTCTAACTATTTTTTGTTAGGAAAGGTTTTCAACAGTATCACACAGAAACACTACTACGCTTTCAGTGCAGCTCTGACAGCAGGAGTGCACTATGCCTTATTAACAAGTAACTGTTAAACTCTAGGTTATACAAACCACTTCCATTTAGGACTATTATTAAAATATCTAATTAGAGCTTGTATGCAGACTATAAAGGGGCATTTACAAGAGCTCTATCTTCATGATTACTAGACACAGCAACATTTTAATGGCTTGTTTAACAGATATTGTATAGTTTAAGGCCAGAAGGGACCATTAGATCATCTAAACTGACCTCCTGCATTTCACAGGCCATTAAATTTCACTTTAAATTTACTCTAAGCCAGCTTCATCAGCTAGAATTAAAGCAAGACATTTCAGTCTTCATCTGACTACAGTGTGAACCAGAGACACAGAAAAAGAGAGAACAGAGACTTGAGACTCTTAAATGGCAGCAGCTAACATGTCCAGATGATCTTAGAAGACATGCCTCATGCTGCAAGGGAAATGCTGGCTGTCGTAAATTCACGGAAATGTCACTGAGTCTTTGTTGGGGTTCTTTTTCTTTTTGCTAATTAATCACTAAAAAGTAAGTAAAAAGGTATAAAAAAATACTATTACCCCCTGCCCCCTTTCCTGTCTTTGCAGAAACTTATGTAAAAATATTGAACATTTGTTCAGGACTTCTGAGCATCCTAAAGGCAATTGGAGGTACTGCTCTGATCTGGTCACTTGGCATCCAGCTGTCCTGGACAATGCGCAGACTTGCTCGTGTGAGACACTTTCTGTATAATCCATCTCCTGAGACTTGAATATCAGCAGTAAATAAAGCTACTCTGGGGAAAGTAAAGCACTAAGACCTGATAATACAATCCTTGCCTCTGTTTACAGAATTAAACAGGTGAAGTCCTGTGTTGTAGAAAGGCACAAAGACATTTGTAATGGTTTAGAACAGTGGAATTGTATTTGGGCTGAAGGACCTAGCCAGAAGAAAATGAAAAATCAGAATGGCCTCTGAAAAACAAGACCATAAAACACCAATGAGAAATTTAGAACTGAGTAGAAAGTCAAGTAACAGCAGCCTGTTTTTCTGGCCCAGTGAACCTTGGGAATAAGTTTTTAACGCTAAGATAGTGCCAGAAAGCAACAGGAATGATCATGCAGGATAACAGAAATTTGTGGGTTAAATTCATATCAACTTCAAGCATGCAGAGGTCTTGAAGCTGCAGATTTGGCATAACAACTCAAGGAGATACAACCCATTCATTAATAAGTGCTTTCAGTTGTCCACTTAAGCTAGGAACTGTCCTCAAACACTGGAGTGGCCACTAGTGCACTTCAGGTGAAAAACCGGTAGATATAAAAATAACTCATCGAATGCAGTAATTTGGTTTTGATCAGCCAGACATTGTCCAACAAAATATACTTGACCATTTTCTTACAACTGTAGTATTATCAACTTTATGTTTTATAGTTGAGGCTTTCAAATTCTTGATGCTTGTTATAACACATACCCAAAGGAGATTTCAGTTTATCCACTAGCTTCTTGCTGGAAAATGCAATTTACAATGCTTAGATTATGTTTTATATAGAAACTGAACTTCTTTCTTCCTTATTTTTCCTCAAGGAAAAACAAACCAGAGTTAGAAGTAGCCTGAAATTTATTGAAACGTTGTCTCTTGATGATATCTCCATGAAGGACACGGAAACAAGATGTTTAGGAAACCAAGATCTTCCTCTACAAACTATTCTGCAACTATTTGGCAATGGCTAATCCGTTCTTCATATTTGATGAAGATAAGGGTGCTGCCTTACATTTCCAAAGCACATGGACCAGCTGGGACATTTAGCCTAACAGTTGTCGTGTAATAAGGCCATTTCTTCAATAATTCTGCAATGCTCCTTATTTAACATGGCAATTTTGTTTGTGTTTGCTGAAACTCTGGTTTCTGGTGCTCTTGCTCCAAAGATTTTCTATATAGTATGGTTATTTTATAGATTTAAAAATTCTTTGCGTACATAAGTACAAAAATTATCTTCTTTTTACTATTTTCTTGAAGCTTGTAGTTGGGAACCCTTCCATTTTCTAAGTTACCCTGTTTTCTGAGTTACCTATTTTGTAAGCTGTCACATTTGACTCTCCGGAGACTCCCCTGTTTTAAACAAAGAAATTAATCCATTGCAAATCTAGCTCAGAGATTTACTTCTCCATTAAAACAGTTCTCCTCTCTCAGCTCTTCTCTGCTTCTTCTCTTAACTAGGCAATTTATTTCAGGCATTGTATTGTGAAGCTGATCAAATAAGACAAGGATTGTTTTTCAAAGCCTTGCATCAGTTGAGTCAGGTCGACTTCAGTTTCTCCCCCTGACTGTTGTCTGCTTTTTTAACATGAATTTGGAGCAGGATAAGTTTTGTACTTCTCTTCCACTCTAAAGCTGTCTGCATGACAGTATCATCTGCTCATTTATTGAGTCAGCAGACATTTCACTCAAGAGAGCTGAGAGCTGTGGTTTTCTTCCCTCTGTGGTGGTATTAGTTTTACTTCTCCCAGGCAAAAATTTCCTCTCAGAAGCAGGAGATGTATCACTCATTAAAACCTCATTTGCTGCTTTTTGTTCACCTTACCAACTCACTTCAGCTGGCTGCAAGTAAAAGTGCTGTGATATATTTATGCTCCCTTCTTTGACAATGTTTTATGGTAGCGACTGCATTTATGCAAAGCAGCCTACTTTGCAGAGATGTGTTCTTGAGGTAGGAGATGAAAAGCCTCATTTATAGCACATGGTAAAGTGGTGCAGGTTTTCATCTTAATTCCTCCAGTCCATCAATGCCATATTGAAGTCTACTCACAAGAGTAAGAGTTCATGCAGTGTAGGAATTCACCCTCACAATATAGACTTAAATATAGCTAGGGTGGATGCTGCATTCACTCTGACAGTATTTCCAACTTTCAGCACCCAGCAGCCAGCCTCTATCTACTCTGGTCCCTTGGGAAAGAATCTCTCATATACCAGTCAGAATAACTGGCACCATAGATCCTGTTCATCTTCAACCTTGGCATTGACAAAACTTGATGTTGACAGAAGGGTGAAGAAGGTAAATAAGACTGTTTTCTTCTTTCCTTTTCCTTTTTCATTTTTAGAATGATGTCATACAAGTAAATGGTGGCTGTTTATCTGTACTGAGGTATTACAGGTAGACTCTAAATTGTGGATCCTGACGGATTTTATGGATAGACTTTCATAGGTTACTCCAGTTGAAGCAGGTTAGATTGGTCACCTCTTTCCTTTTTGCACTGTCTGGAAGAGGTATCACAATACTTAGTATTGTCTGTGTGAGAACTGAACAGTATACAGAGCTTGGTGATCTGCGCAATTACAGAAACCTTTGTAGGCAGTGTGCATGTTACTTTCCCTCTCTCTAGAGTATGAACTTTTTGACTAGTTCCTGTGTTTGTGACATGAAGGGTGAAATGTGTTTTTCATATTTGGTTGTAGTGTTTGGTTGCAGAAATGGAAAATGCTTCTGGTAAGGCTTTAGGGATAGATTAGCAGCACCTTACCATTGTGAAACATGATGAAAAGTCTCTTGGGGCAGCAGAAGGCACTCACCTACACAAAGTTTTGACTCCCGAGAAGGGAGTTTTAGTAGATACGTAAAATCACAGAAAATTCTGCGAGATCCCTTGTAGAAACCAGTCTTTTACTAGTGGCTGTATCTTGAAAACCCCTTCAACAGTTTCTTGTTTTATCAAGTCTGAAGAGAGATTTAATATCCTTGGTGCTCAGAGTTGCCAAATGGACCTTAACAGTGTGGGGAGAGAGCTCTGAATATTTGAATTGAGGACCTCACCTAGCATTAACTGAAAAAGTGCTAACAGTGGTAGTTTCACTTTGTCATGTATTAGCTTAACAAATCTGGTTCTTTTGACATCACAGCACACTGTGTTTGACTGTTCTATTGAATTACTGGTTTATTGCACTGGGTAATGCTTGTTGCATCTCCAGAAAGCAAGAACTCTGCATGGCCAAAATTAGTCTTGCAGCCCGTGTAGTCATGTCCAGCAAGAACAGCCTGTACAATAAATCTCATCCTCTGTTTGGTACAGCAAATTGGGCAGCACTTCATTCTGTAAAGCTGAATGAAGGAAAAGGAGAAGAGGAAAAGGGAAAAGTTACAAATATATCCTGGCCTGAAAGAAGCAAATTTCACTACTGCAGATCCTAACATGTCCCACAGCCCTGGAAAGAAGTCAAATGCTTGACGTTATTTGACTTTATCTGATCAGAAATGCCTTGGCAAACTCAAGCCAGAGAAAGAGCAAGCTGAGGCCATCACCATCCATCCTGGCTTCAGTAAAGTTCTAGATATGAGACTGAGATTCCTGTTATCGCTTTCTCCCTGCTGTGTCCTTTTGCTTCCCTATATGATTTCTTTTTTTCGTACCTCTCTTTTTTTTTTGCTTTTCTTTTTTTTTTCCTTCTGTGTAACAAGCTTGGTTTGGCTGCTCAGAGCTGCATCTTTTTCAACACATCTGTGAACCCGGGACCAGAGGTGCTAAAAAAAATCTGGCCTAACATGACCTGGGTACAAATATGTCAGGTTCTGAGGCTGCTGATAAGATGATGCTGCCACTGGCCTTCTCTGCGTCAATGAGCAAGTCTGCACCATCTCAGAACTGCAGATTTTGCTGTACTGTTTTTTCTTTTATCTTTTCCCTTCTCCTTTCCCTCTCTTCTCTGTTCTCTCCCTTCCTTCTCCTTTCTCACTTTTTTTCTGCTTGTTTCATCTTACAGGAAACAGACTGAATTTCTAAAGAAGCAGCAATTTCCACAGCACATCCAGATTAATAAAGTTTTCCTGGACAGAGGGCAGCTAAAGATCATTTCAGCCTACACGAGATTGTCACTGAATGGGTTTCTGTCCTTAAGTAGAAAATGAAAAAAAAATAGTTCTTTAAAAGAAACTATTTTATACCTTTCATTTTAAATGTTTTAACTATGTTATTTTTCCTTTGCATTAAAAAAGATTGTAAAGATTTTAATGGTTGTTTTCACAATTAGGCAAGTCATGCTGAAATCTCTGTACGTGCAACCCAATACCCTGTGTTTACCGTTCACAGTGACAGAATAATTTACATATCTATCTCTTAACAGTCGTATAGTCCATCAAAACCTGTGTCGCACCTTACATTTTCATGCTCTGTTAGAAAGAATAACGGCTTTCTTGTCCTCTCAGTCCTCCTCTACTTATGACATACCACTATATCACAGTAACGTGACTGCTTTAATTTCCATGAGTTTGTGTCTGCGAGACAGGAAACACTCAGGAGCCAAAAGGAAGACTGAGCTTGGGAGTATTTACGTGTAAACTCTTTTTCTTCTGTGATCTTGAAGTGGGATACAGCTGAGATGTGCTTCCTGCTCCTGGCTGGAAGCACCTGATATGGAAACAGCAGCCACTGCTGCTTCCATTTCACAAGAACTGAGATCTGAGAAAGGCAATTTGCAGGAACTTTTTTTCTCCTCCTTCTCTTTAACTGGAGAGTCTCATGATTCTGTTGCATAACCTGGCTGCAGTTTGCTTCTAAAGAGACTGCAAAACTGCCAGGTCTAGAGCAGTTCATTTTTCCTTAGGAGAGACACTGGAGTCTGGCATTATTTAAATTATTTGAAACCTGTCCATCTATGGTTCATCATGTAAAATTACTATGCATTGCATGAAACAATTCAGCATTATACAACAATTCAGGGCATAATATGGAAAACAAATGCAACTACTAGACTAAAATTCCTGGAGGAAGGTCCAGCAATTTGTCCTACACCCTGGTGCTCCCCAGAAGTGTGCAACCAATATATCCATTCTGGTAAGCTTATGCACACTCCTGTTTGGCGACATGTCCCTCCCTAAGGCATCTGGCCAGCTTCCACAGACCAGGGTTTGGCCAGCACTGAGGGGTCTTTGGAAGCCCCACCCTCTCTTATTTAGGATACTATGAATTTGTAAAAAAGATTTTACACTAAGCAAAAGCATTTAATCAATCTAGAGTCACTGTTGAGAACAGAGAAAAACGAAGGAGAGAGGCCATTACATGGCTGTCAGAGCAGAGTGCTTTCATTAGTCAGTCTAATAACCTGCCTCCACATCTGTAGCTCTTTCAGATTTATTTGTATTACCCTTACAGACTCACTAAACAATTCATTTTTTAATGAATTTCTAGTGTACAAATACCAACAGTCCCTTTATCACTGACAAAGAGGCAAAAAGGTAAAAATGAGATTTACAGTCCTTTTGTTTTCAGAAGTTAAAGTTCCTCCCATTCACTGTAATATAAAAGATACAATGCTATAAAAATGTGGTATTTTACTAGGGCACACAAAATGACAAAAATTTTGTAATAAGACAGCATCAATTAAAAAGGAAAATTCATTGTGAATATTTCTGTGAAAGTCCAGAAGAAACTAAGGCATTTGTATCCTCTCCCTTCTTATACAGATCTCTCCTGCTGAGATGTAGCCTTGTTTCCTTTAATTGTGATAACACTGCTGTGACTCTGGTGATTCTCCTTCTCAGGCAAAAACAGATTTTCAGATTTACTTTGACGGATCTTCCAAGTGAAAGCTGCAGGACAACAGTGACAACACTCAGTGATTATTTGGATAAAGCTGTAGGCTAAATTTATGCTTGATACTGGAGTGCATCAGAGCTATGGCAGTCCAGATGTTCAGCTGAACCCAGGACACCAGTCTATGTCTACATATTATACTTTAAGTAGGTAAAATGCTTATTGGTTTGAGCAGTCTGGGGAGTCTAGCAGACACTTGTCATATGAAAGTCTAATAAGAGGGAGATGCATGAAACTTGGTTTATTGCTAGATAGAAAAACATGATATCCGGCTTCTCAATCTAAGCACTCTTTTATTAGATTCTAAAAATAGCTCCTCAGAAGTTAAACTCTCGTACAACCCTAAGTGCTGTGAGTGGCTGTGTGCTTTAAGAAACCACAGGATTTTCTCTCCTTTGGTGTTCAATGCATGTACCCCATCTGTATCACTCCCTGGTATACTGCTGTGGAGTACCAGATGATTTCTTGTCAGTCCTTTAGTACTCCAGATAAATGCAGTCACTCTGCCAAAGCAGCTTTAGTAGCAGCCATTACTCCACAAATAAAATCTTGTGTTTATTCCTTGCTCAGATACGATGACACTCCTAAGTAGCATTAAGAATTTTTGTACTGTAACAGAAATAGTTAAGCTATCAGCAGCCCTTAAAAATAATATGAACTGATTTATGAGACCTGAGGGTGTTCACCCAAGAGTTCTGAAGGATCCCATATATGCAACTGCCAATTAACCATGACTCGCTAAAAGTTTATGTCATCCAAGGTACCAGAGAAATGTCAATTGGTGAATATAAAATCCATTAAAAAAACACAAACTGTGTCAAGGTCAAGAAAGCAACAGTAAGCTTGACTACTACATCGAGCAAACTGATGCAAACTATGATAAAGAGCAGATTTAGGAGAATTAGAGAATATGGGTGAAAATGATACAATGGGGAAAAAGAGGTTTTTCTTGCAGCAGATAGTAATACCTCACATGTCTGTATTGCTCTTTTGATGAGTCAGTGAACACGTTGGTAACAGTGAGCTGCTTGATACATTTTACACAGAATTTCCAGAAAAGATTGAATAGGCCTGTTACAAAAGACTTATAGAAAATAAGCTGTCATAGCATAAGAACAAAGTTTCATGCATGGATTAACATCAGTGAAAAGATAGAGAAGAAAAGATAGGAATCATAAGACTTTTTGCAGTGAAGGAAGGATGACTCTGCTGTTCAGCATGTTCATTAGTGGTCTGGAAGCTGAGGGTACAAGGGTGTTTTCTGATCTTACAGAACTAGAATAGTCAAAACCAGAGTTACCAAAAGGTGCTTCAGGAACTTATCACAGGCTCCTGGGGTGAGATGAGATCTGATGCAATTCAGAGTTGACAAATGCAAAGGAGTGACAAAAATAACCCTTGCTATACCAACACACAGCAATGAGCCCAAAGGAAATTATTACCACTCAGGAAGTCACCACTATGGACAGTATTATGAAAACTGTATGGATGAGCTTATTACTCAGTGGCAGTCAAAAGACAAATACAATTATAGAATCAGATTGGAGAAAGAAACAAAAAAGTATCATTACAGTAGTGGCCAAAGTACAAATCCATAACTCCTGCCACTACTTGATTATCACATGCATCTGTCATTTTTCTTTTAAAGGAAGTTTTAGAATTAGAAAATCTGCAGAGAAGGACAAGCATACGAAGGACAGACATGTGAAATCACCCCCATATGAGAAAAGATTAGTTAGGTTTGGGATTCTTGAGCTTGAAAAAAAAGGCGCTGAATGAAGGTGGTATGACTGAAATGAATAAAACCAAAACAAGTGTAAAGAGGGGTGAATACAGAACAATGCTGT
This sequence comes from Psittacus erithacus, assembly GCA_009867235.2. NCBI lineage: Eukaryota > Metazoa > Chordata > Aves > Psittaciformes > Psittacidae > Psittacus > Psittacus erithacus. Next base: position 41,428 of record WYDI02015014.1, read on the forward strand.
CACAAGCTGGTCCTGCCCACAATCTGGGCTGACAAAACACAAGGTAGGTGTGACATGGAAGCCTGACAGAGTTAGTGTGCTGTTAGATTAAGATGATAAATCCCACATTAAATGACATATCCAGCTTGTGTCCCCTATATTTTTTTTGCAGAAAACAGTCTTACTCTAGGGTTTCATTATAGTGTCTGTGTTTGTATTTCCACTGCATATTCAGTCTCCTCTCTCTGCTCTTAGTAAGTAAGCAACAGCCTTGAAATGTGAGTGTCACTCCCTAAATCATCTGTGAAACACCGTACCTCTTCTGAGAGTTAACCTGAAATTTGTTCTTAGCTCTTCACACTGAAATGTAGGATTGGCTATTTCTCTCTGACTCTGCTCTCAGCCACAGAAACACTGATGAGGAAATCTTCTGCAGAACAGGAGGTACACGTGCAAAAGCAAAAGCCTGAACCCGGGCATAGGCAGCTACCTCCGTGCGCTTGAAATCCAGAGTTCAGGTCAGAGTTCAGAGTCCCTGATCAGGGAGAGTGCCTGAAGTACTTCTGTTTTACAGAGGAAAACCAGATTCGTAGTTGCCTCTTAAAATGAAGCTGGAATTGGGAGAAATACTTCTCATCCTTGATAATGGACTAGCTGTATGGCTTGCTTTCAGACTTGAGCCTCAGTCACTGGATAGAAAAAAAGCAAGTAATAGAGGCATCTCATCTCCTCAGAGCTGGTTCTGAGATTATGTCTGGATATGAGACTTTAATTCCCTTAGGCGGCAGAAGCCATTTAACTCAGACCTCTCATTTTATGGGTGAGTCCAAGTAACTCCTGAAGCACCAGAGTTTTCAAAATAGAGGGTCCCATATGTGTTGCAAGAGCTTGACCCAGTACCCTTCTTGCCTGAAACAGAAAGCTTCCTTGTATCCATAGCCCTGTCAGTTACAGATGTGGAGTAAAAGCTCAGAGTGGGAGGTCCAAAAAGCGGAAATCTGGAGCATGTTTAAAGGCAAAGAGCATACTCAAGGGTTTCAGCACTCCCAGGATTAGACAGACACTATTCATGTTTGATATAAATATCCAAGTTCATGTTGGGTCTTTTTAAACTTTTGACTTGCATTTAATCCTTTGCTTTGTCTTGTGCCTCCTTCACATTTCAAACATTTAGAAAGAAAGAATGCTAGAACCTTTCCCCCCACCACCACCTCCATTAACACTGCCCTTTTACTGGCTTCAATTGAGCATTGCTCAGTTTACCTTACAGTAAATATTAAGTACAGCCAATTCCTTTTCTGGCACCATCACCACTTTCAGCTGGGACTCTGCCACTGCTTCTGAGTTTGTAACTGTTATTTCTTAGAAGGTTGGGGGCCAGCCATTTAGGACTTGGTTCGCACTGTAGCGGGGATCTCAGTGAAGCAAAGTGAATGTAGTGCCTGTATGTTAAGTACCCGTATCTTTGGAAAAGACAGTTGTTTTGAGCAAAAGATGAGCCAGTCACCATGTGCCCATTTCCATACAAAGGTCTCTTACACAGAATAATTGTTGCTGGCTTACAAAGCCCATTTTTCTACCATCCTTTTCATTGCTGAATTGGCCAACTGTAAAAGATAAAGTTATAAAATATTTGATGCTAATTGATACTTTACCACAGAATTAATATTAGAACTGACAACAAACAAATAATGTATGCCTTACAGACACAGGATGCACATCATCTGTCTGTGGGTGAGGAGAGAAATCCTTATTAGATGTATTTAGAGTAGCAGGATGGGATATTCAAGTCAGTACAATGACATTCACATATCAGTAGTATTTATTTGCATGAGAACCATCTGTTATGATTTTGAGGATCTTTCTGGCTTTTCCCATAACCTGATACATGTGAAGGAGCCTCTTCTGGCATAAGCCACCCAGGGAACTCCCATCCCACCGGCACAGGAAGAGCAGCCTTGAAGAGGGATTTGTACAGTTTGAGGGAAGAGTGGCCCATGCTGGGATCCTGGGCACATGAGGCAGCACCTTTGCTCTTTTCTGGGTCACTGTTCCTTGGAAACTCATATGCTTCTCTTCTGATGGGTTTTCTGAAATCCCTCTTAACTCTTACAAGACCTTAAAGGAACAGGGAAAGGCACCATGAATATATTGCTACATTTAAAACTAGATTATTGCAGTTTTGCTTCTAGGTTACTTGCAGATAGCTGACTGTTATCTGCCAGGGCATTTTATACAGTTCACCAATTCTGAAAATAGCTGAAATACGGTCATTGACAAGTCTTGTCCTCAGGCTTGCTAACAAAAAAATGGGTACTTGAGGTGAAATATCTTCTTAATTTCCCAAATTCAGATGTATTTTCCTGTTAAGGCAGCTTTGGCAGCAATGCCAGTTTAAGGACTTCTGCCCATTTCTTCACACGGCCAGTGAGAAACATTTGGAGACATAGCAGCATGATATTCCCACCAAACACCATTGCTTTTAAGATTAGGCTAAAACAGATCATTGACCTGACTGAAAAAAACTGCCTAACACCCAAGAAATACCCTGGTGAAAACTGAAGAAATACTCCAGTCAAAAAACAAGAATTAGTGGCCTGGAGCAGAATGAGGAATTCATCAAGGCAGTATGGCCACCAGAACTACTGTTTCGCAAAATTATGGCTTCGCATAACTCATGAGTATAAATCCACAAATGGGTCTCTGTAATCTTCTATCCTAAAAATTGACTTATAAAAGCTGCTTCCTGTCATGTGAAGTGTTGGCTAACTCAGCTTCATTTTAATCACATTGTATTGCTTTTGCACTCTCCTGCCAGCCAGTGCCAGCCTTAATGCTATGTCAGCAGTAAACAGATTATTTACATTAGGCAATTTTTGGACAAACAGAAGATGCTGAGCAATTCCACCTTTGTGGACATATGCTGTTTGAGTACGGCACCTTTTTAGATCTGTCTTATTGCTCCAATGTACAGATGAAGAAAATAAATGAGAGCCATTATTAGCTCTTGGTAAAGCCAACATTTATTACACATTAAGAAAAATAAGCTGTCATGATGGCATTTCTGTTTCATTTCACCCTTTCCTGGCTTCCTATCATTTCCAGCTCTTTTCTCTTTAGTATTTTCCTTATTCAGGCAATACTAGGAGCAGCTAGAGAAGTTTCTTGGTAATCACATGAGAAAATACCTGATAGATGTTTAACTGATAGATGTTTGAGACTGTAGATGAAGATCCTCTGCTACTTGCACCGCATTTTTTAAACTAGCCAAAAAGCTGCTTCTTATGAAGTCAAAATTAATGGTCACTTCTCTTGAAGAAATCAGCAGTTCAGTTCTTATCTGCTGAGCTAAAAGCTGATATGAGAGCTTTTAAAAAGGGAAGTGATAGCATAACAGGAGGAGCAAGAAAATTTCTGAAAGTTGCAGAAGCTTCAGCATACTTTTACATTAACTCTCTGTGGGCTGCAGCCAGTGCCCAGTTTGGCCACTTAGAGATGACACCTAAGAATGAGCCTGGTACAGGAAAATGTTAACATAGATTTTCTTGACAGCCAGTAATAGAGAATAATTCTGCACCACTGCTTCAAAACAACTGTGAACACCATCCTTGTGCATCAAACACAAATTACAGTTGTTACAGATACCAGTAAATGTTAAATTAGCCTGTCTTTGGGGTCAGCAAAATAGCATTTCAACAAAAGGGAAAAAAAGCATTTGTGCTGTAGCTGCTATGAAAGAGCTGAGATAATCTGTAAAAACCTCATCCTCCATTACCCATCAAATTAAATTACAGTAATCAACCCAAAATTACACATTTCTTTTAAATAGAGAGGACTAACCCTAGCCATGAGATTTTGTTTGATCCATAGAAACAGTTTTGTGGATCCAAATCCGTACAGCTCAGCAGATTGCCTGAGCTACCAATTTGGCAGTTGTACAGTGGCATTACAGAAAAAATATTTAAACAATACACAAAAAAGTACGAACAGTTTTGGTTTGTCTGAAGCAAAACTATATTTTGTGAAAGTGTAAGGAAAGCTTTGCTCTCTTCAGTGTGCAGAGATAATGGGGCCCATGTGGACTGTAGTTTGAAAAGACTTCAGGTAGACGACTGCTGGTTGTCCAGAACAATTCAGGTTTGGGATTTGTGAAAGCAATTTAAGCTTAGATAGTGATATTTAAAAAAACAGTTTTTATAATCCTACTGAGAGAAAAACTAAAATACATCTGAGCTGCTTGTTAAAATTGTGATGCTGTAAGTAGCTCTAAAATATTTTACTAGATTTACATGTTCGGAGTGTGCTGTAAGGAATCCATTGGTTAAACCTGGCAAATGAATAGAAAACAGTCCATATGTCTTGCATTTCAGAACATTGCTCATTTGTTTCTGCTCAGAGTAGCTGTTTCCGAATTCTCAAAGAGACAGAAAAAAATCATCTCTAGAATGAAAGGCTCATCTGGCTGATTTGCAGCAGGAGTTTAAGCCTGCTGGATCAGGCTACATCGATGCCCCTAAACATGTCACATACAATTCTGGCCTCAGGCTCCCTCTGGACAACGCCCAGACTTTGTCTGAAGGCCTGGACTAGGCTCAGGCTGTGCCAGAATTAGTGTCAGCTGTTTGGGTCATTGCATGCCAGTGCTTGTGTCTCTGTCTTGGCCTTGTTTAGTGTTTCCATGCAAATTATTGCCCCTCAGGTTAAAGTATGATGCCTCCTTCATATCTTGAGCCATTCCAGGGAAAGGAAAATAATTCTCCCTCTTCAATCATATTAGCTGTACATTTGGCTTAGCCAGCTTTCATGGATGCTCCTCAGCTACCCTTTGGATACCATAAAGGGCGGATCATGAAAAGTTGAGACCCTTGGTAGGGAATCCTGGAAGCAGCTTTATGGATTTGCACCACCAGCAATATTCCTAGTGGCACTGTGCCTTGCCATTATCCATCTACCTCAAAATTATACCTTGCTCAAGCCAAATTGAATATTTTTATTTTTTTTTTTATATTTTACACCACTAAAAATATACAACAGACATGAATGTTTGAAAAAGACGAAGAAATGGAAGGAAAACCTGCCTTAATTTACTTACAACAAGACTAAATCAGAAAGGTGCTTGTCTCTTTCTTATCCAGCGGAACTGTTGTAGGCTGTCTCTGAAGAGATGGCTGTCAGGAGTTCTTTCTTTTGCTCTTGTCTTGTGTTTCAAATTACATTAATTGGTGAGGAATCATACTAGTTGAACTTGTTAGCTAATATCCTCCTTGAAGTCCTTTGTCAGTTCTGGATAGATTTTATCTTTCTTCCAGGAGTAAATTTTATTTCCTATTTACCTAGTGATGATGTAGGGTTTCCTCTGAAGCAGAATAAAAATCTTTCCTCTTTCTTGAGATGCAAATATCACTTTGCTAAACCATATATTACCTTTTGTTCTGGCCTTACTAAATAACTATTTGCATCAACAATGGATAAAAGTATTCCAAATGATTTGCTTGTGACCTTGTATGCATGCCTCCACACGAAACCTTTTCCTCTGTTATATGTTTTATTATATCTCAATTTTGAACACTGATGCAAACATTTAAATTGGCAAAATCCATATAGGCCATAACCTCCTCTTTATTGAGATGAAGGTTTTAGGGTCACAAAGGGTCTGAGGGAACTAACCCCTAAAATCTTCCTTTTTCTAAATGCCCGGGACCTCATGGGTAATTTTGGAGTGGTCTCTGCAGTAACCAAGCACAGCCTGCCTTTCATGAACTGTTGCATCTTCAGACTCTGAAAATGATGTCTGTGACTGAGTCCATGTAGGATGGGTAGACAATCATCCCCTCTGAATTTCAGACTGTGAAAAAAGTGATCTTTCATAACCTCCTCCCCTGTTCCACTTTGTACAAAGTAGGTATGTGATTAAGAAGAAGTATCTCAGACTCATGGTGATAGCTGAGTGTTTACACACCTGCGTGCATTCAGTCTCTTCTTCCTTCTTTCATGGTGATGCATGCACATGACGTCCAGTGAAACCTCAGAGGAGCTATGATGTACTTGACATGATTTAAATGAAAACACATGGTGAAAGCCTTGTATGGATAAAATTAGTGGGAAAATAGACTGGTAGTTCAGTCACTCTTATGAATAACGCAAAAAATCAACTTTTTTTTTTCCTGGCTGAACCCTCATCAATCTGAACTCATTCTTTTGCATGACTCTGTAGTCTCAGGGTGTGAATCCCATAGGCAGGAAGTGAATAAGAGGACAGGTGCTTGCCAGGAACCCCATTTATGTCTGTTACATAAATACATTTGTGAGAGCCCAGCTTCTGACAGGTCAGTGCTCTGTCCTGGTAAGCAGAGCTGCTTAGTCTTAAATCCTTCCCCATACAGGTTTTATAAATCTGATGACATCCTTGTCTGGAAACTAAGAGACAGAATGATAAACCTCATGGTTATTACATAACTTTGAAGAAAGCCCCAGATTCCCAGATAATGTTGCTTTTCTTACCCTAAAACTTGCATTGGCTAACAATGAAAGAATGAAAAATTAATTCCTCTCCCCAAAAGAAACTTAGGAGTCATATTTTCAGAATTTAAAAACAGACATTAAAAATCAGGAAATTTTCACTTTCATTAAAATAAAATCATTGCTGTTTACTAGAGCAAGCGTGATGGAAAGAGATTTCTGTAGAGTAATGTGTATTTGGGGTTTTAGGACCTGTGTCCTATATCTTATGGCAGGCTCAAAGTAAGATAGGTCAACAGTGATTTCTTCTGATATTCAGTCCTCTGTTGAGCACCAAACACTAAGGATTATTAACAGTTGCATGAGGTGCCATGCCTGCCTATAAGCTGTTGTGAAGGAACTAGCATTGGGCTTGTCTCCAGAGAGCAGAGTAGCACAACTGTTGAATGTAACTCCCAAGACATGATCTGGTTATAAAGGAATATGCTGTTGTTATGGAAGAAGGACTAGTTGGATTTCAGCCTTCTTCTAGTATGGCAATCTTTGCCCTTCTTATTCACTCAGCAATTAGGGGCTTAATGCATGATCTTCATAGTTTCACAATTTTCACTATCGTTGATGGCTCAGAGGAACAGCTTAAGGGATATGCAGCCAGAAGAGAAAAAAGAACATGGACAGTCACAAGTTAGACACTGTCTTGTTGTATTTTTAGACATTGCAAGCAGCATAATGAGCCCACTATCTGGTAGAAAGTGCAAACCCTGTATATGTGTCTTAAATTTGATCCCTCATGTAAGGCATCAGACAGCATTTCCTGCAGTACAGTTCTTTCTCCTAAATATTGGTGCCTACAGCCTTTCTTTCCAGGTGTGAGCAAGGTAATTTAGACAATATAACGCTAACTAGTGGCTAGAGTACTCACCCAAAGAGTAAAAAATGGTACTGTTTGAAGAACCTGGATTTTGTGAGGATCTCAGGTCTGCAGGCACCTCCTGAAACTGCCTGCTAAATAAAGGCATCAAAAACAAATGCTGGCTACTCTCTGGACCTGGGCAACCTCAGCTGTCCCAGACTGGGATGTTTCTGTGCCTGCTCAACAGCAGGACTTTCTGGTGCTCAGGAATTCTAGTGTCATGAGCAACAGAAAGTTGACAGGTGTGTAAATTTGGTAACTCAGTGCTATGTATGTGCCATCCCTCTTGATCTAGTCCTTGTGTCAAGAATGGTGTGCATTGGACTAGCCCAGAGAGCTGACCTTTTAGCAGACAAGAAAAATGTAGCATGGAAATGGACTTCAGAGAGCAGACTATTACATACTCTGACCCAATCTATTTTGGAATTAAGGAGCTCATGCACAATTAGGAAGGACTTAAGCACATGGATCAGTTAGTGGCTTGTGCTCGATGTTAACAGCATAATTACAATAATTTACTCTCTTCCCTTTCCATACAGGAAACATTGAAAGAACTGCTTGATCTTTTCTTCATATGCCACTGTCTTTTCAAAGTCAGGGACTATTCTTTCCCTGGCTTCTACCTCCTCCTTTATCTGCTAATGTATTGTGTAGGACTTCCGCACAAGGCAAGTCTCCCACAAAGACAGTAAACTCCTCAAGTGACAAATGCAATTTTCCTACTCCACTTGGGGTATTAAGACAGTATTGGACATAAGCCTAGATCCATCACTTTATTCTCGACAGCTTTAAGCCAGCTTTAAGCCAGTGAATGCAAGCCTTTCTGTCACTCACGAGGAAGGTTACAGGCTGCTGGTATCCTGGCCTTCACCTTCATGCTCATTATCTAGATTCACTGCAGTTGAAGATTATCAGGCTTTTCACTGAGCTGTAAATCTTGTTCACAATTTATTGGCTTCAAAACAAAGAATTGGAGCTCAGTTACAGAATCAAAAATGTTACCAATCACCTACCATCATACTAACAGTCCACTCCTACTATTTGTAGGAAATGAAATATTGTGCTACTGATCTGTATCCTTATGACCTTTTGCTTTTACACTTTAAGGACTTGTTTTTCAACTTCTGTTAATACTGCTTTGCAGTACTCTAGCATTTTAATTTTGTATATTCAGAGATCAGTATGCTCTTCATTTAAACAGCAATCAGATGCTAAGTTTAGGAAATATAATTTAAAAACTCAAATATCCTTAGAATATATTTTGTTTAAGTGTATTTTCTAAAGCCAGAGTCTTGGCAACAGTTACTACCTAAGTGAGTTATCACCAGTTATCACCAAACTGAATTTAGCTCGAAGTCACTACAGCACAACTTTGGAGAAAGCATACAGACCTCAGATAGCTTTGGGTGTACTATCTGACTTGCTTGCTGTAGGGAAGGGTTCGGTTTTCTCTATGAATGTTCAGTACAGTGGTATCTCCCAAGTAAAATTTGCAGTGAATGAGTCAAATACCAGCAGTGAAGCATTCTTATTTTTATAGTATGCACTATGTTGCATTGGAGCATTTTCCTGCCCTGCTTGGCTTTACTTTCTTTCCATAGAACAGTTGAAGTAGATGCTTATTCCATGTTTTCAGTGTTTCTGTTTTATTTTTAGTGAGATAAATTTATTTCTATCTTTTTTTAGTGTACTTTTTTTTTCTTTTATCAATTCCATACTTTTTTCCAAAAAATAAAATTCTCTGTCTTATACACGGCCTTAGTCTTCTTCCTAGTCTCTTTTGTTTCTTCCCCTCTGCTTTTTCCTCTATTGCCTCCTCTTCATCTTTATGGTGATATTAAGATTAGAATCAGTCAAGTTCTCCCAGCTTTATTCTCCCTGTGCCTGTACACAGCTCACTCCCTTCCCCAGGATTTTCATACTTCGTTAAAAGAGAATGATCAATGAAGACTTTTGTCTTTCTATCCTCTATTTTCCTAGGGTATGGAGGTGAAGACTAGGGCAGATGATATTCTGACAGTCTCTTCCTCACAACTCATAGAAAAGAAAGGACCAGGTGTGTATTTAGGGCATCACTGAGGGCAAAGTGGAGATGTGCCTAGTCAGGATCAGTTGTCCCAACATAGTGCCTGGCACATAACTCAGACCCTGGGTTTCTGACCATTGGGACCGCTTGTTCAATGCCCCCATTGAGCTGTTGGGCAGAAGGCGGGAGGCATAGGCAGGAGAGAAACCACCTATGGTGGTGCCAAACATAGAGGGAGGTGCAACTGCACTGAACAGCACCTACAAATTAGAGTGCCTGGTTATGCTAGTCTTGCTTGCCTCTCTGAAGTCTGGGAATAATTCTGCCCATGAAAGTTCCTGTTTATCTGCATTCCCTTAATACTAGTTATGGTTATATGTGTTCAGCCCAAGCCTGGAGAAGCCTATGGGCTTACTGCGTGGGATCCTTTCCTGATAGGTCTCTCTAGGGTCCATTTAATCATGCTTGAAAGTTGGCAGACATTTTTACTACTCTGTCAAAGGGATCAGCTATTTTTGTGAAATATTTTCTTCTGCCTTTCTACACTTGAAGGAGTACCTCATTTCCTGGGGTTTTAACAAAACTAACCCAGAAAGGAAATCAGGCAGAATTATAGATACTGTTGGTGGAAAAAGGCATTTTTATAGGAAAATAAATAATTCCATCTATGTAAGAGCTCTACTGAGAAAGATAAAGACTTTATTCAAACACAAGCATCATAAATAACAGGAATGGGAGTTCAAAAGATTACTGGCAAAGGAAATTGCTTTTTCATACAACAATAGTCACCCCCTTCCCTTTCCTCCCAGTTTTCCATGACAAGAAGGCTTGTACCTATCTAGTTAAAATGTAGATGGTTTAGAACGCTGTATGTTCCTGAATGCGCTGGCCCAGGAGAACACCTGCAGAGGATACGGTGCATGTTTTAAAGACAGGGATTTTTATGAATATGGTGGGAATAAATATGCGGCAATGACCTGACTATATGCAACAATTTTCCAGTATGATTTCCCAGCAGAGGTGTTCCTCAGTTATTCTGTTTTTCAATTTGCAAAACTCTTAGGCTCTTGCAGCTCTCATAGAAACACTGCAATGCCACAATGAAGCTAAAAGTCTCTACATTAAAACTGTATATAATCACATTCCTTTCCAGCGACCTTTACATGGAGGTACCAGTTCAATTTGGTTATTAGCATAGATTGACTTTTCTTCAAATTAATTAGTATAAACCCTCACACTTCATAAGATTCAAAGCTTCCACAACAAAGTACACACAACAAAGAGTCTGTGATACACTGACAATAGGAAGCTAACTTTTCCCACAGTTTCTCGTGGAGAAATAGTCATCTAACTTAAAGGCTTTCTGCTAATTAATTCCTCTGCTTGACATTCTGGAACAGAGAAGACAAAAAGCCCTGTCTTAATGAGCCATATGTAGAAAGCTGTGTCTCTCTAAAATATCCTTGAATTTTGTGTTACAGCTAAAATGTGTGGCATGGCTCCACAGTCATTTAGACCTGAGCTACCATTCTCTTAATCTCTTTTGTCAGCCATGAGTCCCCTTGTGGTGTCTCAGCTGACCTCCGGATAAGCTGCATTCTTTCACTGAAGTGCAGGTTAATTTGTTCTGTAGGTCTGCTCCTGAGACTTCCTACCATTAGTCCACATCAATAGGCATGTTTATATCTATATATATTTGAATACCAACACATTGTCTTGATAAGCAATCAGCCTAGACATTTCACTACAGAAGTCTATCCTCAGCCCCAGCCTCTTCCTTTAGGAAAAGCTCTGCCTCCTTTAATGCCCAAGAGAAATGATAGTCTTGCAATATGCCTAAAATAGTAATATATGTTCCTTATTGTGGACCAAGAATACATTTTGTCCATAAACTACTACCTCCCAAAACCCCAAGCTGAATATTTGCTTCCTCTGTGGGCAACTAAATTAATTAAAAAATTACTACTTCAAAAAAGAAAATAAAATAATACTTCCAAAATTCTTCCAGGCCCTCTCTGTTTTAGTACTTTGCCTAGCTATTGGAAAGATGTGAGATGAGTCTGTGATTTATCAGAGCAGGTAGCGTGCTGCATGGACATTTCAGTTGCAGTTATGAAGCACACTGTATTTTATACAAGGATATTAGACTTTCAATTGATTTGTAGTTCCTTATGTGATTTTGTTTTGAGATATTATATCTCCTGTTCTCAGTGGTCAGAACCTTCACTTCTGTCTCACAGTAACATTCTGAGGTTGTCCTTGGGCAGAATTTTAGTTGATATGTGGGCATACAACATTGTAAAAAGGAAGACCCTTATCCTTCTTAGTTAAGTTGGGGTAATTTAAAATCAAATCACTGCCGTTATTGCTTATAGCCAGATGTTCCAGAAATATGTGTTATTACATCTTCCCTGCTGGAAGTCAGTTGTATAAATATTTGTAAGCTAATTTTTTATTGTTTTGACATCAGCAGTTCATGCAGCAGTGTATAAACTAGATATCACATTGAAATATATAATTATGCCATGAAAGCTGAATAGTCTGGACTTATGCTTTTTTTAGGTATCCTTTTATTTTGATTTTCATATATTTAAACCTTTTATTTTTTTAAGCATTTTCTGTTATTTTACCTTTCAACTTCCTTTGAAAGAAAAAAAATGATTAATGAGTAAACACAAAGGCCAGTGTTGCATTTTTTTTGCTCTTAAAGCTTAGTCTTTATCAACAGCACTTGTTTAAATCTTACAATTACATATATCACAGTAAACCAACCAATTTTACTGACAACTTCAGTCACATTTCAGGCATGTTTTGTTCAATTATATACAGAAGTCTGAAAAAAATCCAGCGTCCATATAATTTTCCAACAGCCCTACACAGTTTAGTGATACAGATTTGCTAGTGATTTAACCAATTTGTTTTGTTCCTAGAGAAACATAGCTATTACAGCTAATTTGGACAGACAAAAAGATGAAATTAATACTGCTGAGAGACAGTTATAAGCTAATCTCCCAAGAGGAATTTTCGCTTGTAACCAGACCAAATCTTCCATCAATTAATTTCATTCCATTAAATCTACTTACTCTACTTCCATTACTGAAACTTAGTCATGATACATATGCCTTCTTAATGTGGAGTCATTTACTAAAGAAAACCTTTTGCACTCTAGAGATGTCAAGAAAGGTTCTTCACAGTCTGAGTTCCATCGCAAACTTCCTATTTTCCACGCTCTATTGAAATTTGTATATCAGAGAGGTATTTGTGAGATAAACAACACACTGAAATAATTAATTTTTTTATTGTTATACCTAAAGCAGGTTTTTCTCTTTTCTTAGAGTTTAAAATCTCTCATCTAAGTGGACTATTCTATACCTTTTTAAGCCATGTTTTTTTTCTTCTGTGATTCTATATCATAGTTCCAATTTCAGCACACTTGGACTTCTTCAATACGTAAAGATTTTCTTCCATCTGAGGCTTATGTAGCTCTCCTACACCTCCTGAAAGAACTGAATTCTTTGCACTGTTAATACACTTACTTAGGTTGCTTATGATTCCCTCCAATACATTCCAGATAATGAGTAATTTGCTAATCTGTCTGAATCTGATGAAATTTAAGTTTCGGTTTTTTTGTTTTGTTTTGTTTTGTTTTTTTTTTTTAAATGACGCCTGATGTATTTGCTGTTAAGATTACTGGATGATTTTATTTGGCACAACCTAACAAATCCCTCATGTTTTCCCAGATTCCAACCAGTGCCTCCTATAAAAACCATAACATGGATCCAAATCAATTCATCTTAGCTGTCAGCACCTCTTTTTAACTAGCCAACACACCAGCCTTAGCATCATGGCAACATGTATCATGGTCAGCAAACAGGAGGAGCTGAAAGCTATTGTGCAGAAGGAAAACTATGACACAGTTGCAATTACAGAATCATGGTGGGATGACTTGCACAACTGGAGTGCTACAATGAATGGCGATAAACTCTTCAGAAGGGATAGACAAGGAAGGAGAGGTGGTGGGATAGTTCTGTACATTAGGGAGTATTTTGACTGTCTAGAGCTTAATGATGATGGCAATAGGGTTGAGTGTTTATGGGTAAGAATCGGGGGAAGGCCAACAAGGCAGATATCATGGGAGGCTGTTATAGATCACCCAACCAGGATGAAGAGGCAGACAAAATATTCTATAAGCAGCTGGGAGAAGTCTCACATTAGCTAGCCCTTATTCTCATGGAGGACTTCAACTTACCAGATATCTGCTGGAAATACAATACAGCAAAGAGAAAACAGTCCAGAAAGTTCCTGGAGTGTGTGGAAGATAACCTCCTGACACAGCTGGTGAGTGACCAACTAGGGAAGGTGCTCCTCTGGACCTGTTCATGAACAAAGAAGGACTTGTGGGTGATGTAGGGGTTATCTGTCTAGGGCACAGCGATCATGAAATGAAAGAGTTTTTGATTCTTAGAGAAGTAAGGAGCGGGATAAGCAGAGCTGCTACCTTGGACTTTCTGAGGGCAGTCTTTGGCTTGTTTAGGAGCCTGGTTGACAGAGTCCCCTGGGAGGCAGTCCTGAAGGGCAAAGGAGTCCGGGAAGGCTGGACATTCTTCAGGAAGGAAATCCTGAAGGTGCAGGAGCAGGCTGTCTCCATGTACGGAAAGATTAGCAGGCAGGGAAGACCAGCATGGATGAACAGAGAGCTTTGGCTGGAACTCAGGAAAAAAAACAGGGTTTATGACTTTGGAAGAAGGGACAGGCAACTCAGGAGGACTACAAGAATGTTGTGAGGTTAAGCCCAACTAGAACTTAATTTTGCTACTGACACAAAAGACAATAAAAAATGCTTTTATAAGTACTTGAGCAACTAAAGGAGGGTTAAGGAGAATCTCTGACCTTTATTGGGTGCAGGGGGAAAAATAGTGACAAAGGGTGAGGAAAAGGTTGAGGTACTTAATGCCTTCTTTGCCTCAGTCTTTGACAGGAAGACCAATTGTTTTCCTGGTACCCAGACCCTGGGCTGGAAGACAGAAATGGGGAGCAGAATGAAGTCCCTATAATCCAAAGGAAAATGGTCAGCAACCACTTAGGTCTACGGGAGCAGATGCGATCCACCCAAGTGTACTGAGGGAGCTGATGGAAATGCTCACTGAGGCACTTTCAACCATTTATCAGCAGTCCTAGACAATCAGAGAGGTTGACTGGGGGTGAGCAAATGTGATGCCCACCTACAAGAAGGCCTGGAAGGAAGATCCAGGGAACTACAGGCCTCTCAGTCTAACCTTGGTGCTGGGGAAGGTTATGGAGTGGATCATTTTGAGTGCCATCACATGGCATGTACAGGATAGCAATGTGATCAAGCCCAGTCAGCATGCGTTCATGAAAAGCAAGTTCTGCTTGATTAGCCCGATCACTTTCTATGATAAAATGACGGCTTAGTGCATGAGGGAAAAGCTGTGAGTGTTGCCTGCCTGGACTGTAGCAAAGCCTTTGATACCATTTCCCACAGTATTCTCCTGGAGAAACTGGCTGCTCATGGACTGAACAGGTGTAGTCTTTTCTGGGTAAATGCTGGCTGGATTGTCAAGCCCAAAGAGTGGTGGTGAATGGAGTTAAATCCCCTTGGCAACTGGTTGCAAGTGATGCTGTCCAGGGCTTAATATTGAGGCCACTTCTGTTTAGTACCTTTTTCGATGATCTGGACAAGGAGGATGAATGCACCCTCAGTAAGATTGCAGACAACATCAAATTGGGTGGGACTGTTGATTTGCTTGAGGGTAGGAAGGCTCTGCAGAGCACAGGCTGGATCAGTGCTCTGAAGTCAACTGTATAGGGTTGAACAACATTAAGTGCTGGGTCCTGCACTTGAGTGACAACCCCATGTAATGTTACAGGTGTGAGGAAGAGTGGCTAGAAATCTGTCCTGTGGTAAAGGACCTGGGGGTCCTGGTTGATGGCCGCTGAGCATGAGTCAGCTTATGCCCAGGTGGACCAGAAGGCCAACAGCATCCTGGGTTCCGTCAGAAACAGTGAGGTCAGCAGGAGTAGGGAAGTGATTGTCCCACTGGGGAGGCTATGTCTGGAATACTGTGCTCAGTTTTGGGCCCCTCACTGCATGGGAGATATTGGGTGCTGGACCATGTCAAAAGAAGGGCAATGAAGCTGGTGAAGGGTCTGCAGCACAAGTCTTATAAGAGCTGATGGAACTAGGGTTGTTTAGCCTAGAGAAAAGGAGGCTCAAGGGGGACTTTATCACTCTCTACAGCTAAAAGAAAGGAGGTTGTAGTAGAGTGGGTTTTGGTCTCTTCTCCCAAGTAACAAATGATAGGACAAGAGGAAATAGCCTCAGGTTGTGCCAGGGGAAGTTTATATTGGATATTAGGAACAATTTCTTCACCAAAAGGGTTGTCAGGCATTGGAACAGGCTGCCCGAGTAAGTGGTAGGTTCACCATCCCTGGAGGTGTTTAAAAGATGCATAGATGTGGCACTGTGGGACCTGGTTTATGGTGGACTTGGCAGTGTTAGGTTAATGGCTATACTTGATGATCTTAAAGGTCACTTCCAACCTAAATTATTCTATTATTAAATCTGAATCCATAATTTGGGCTTTTCCAAAGAGCACCTGACAGATGAGACAAACGGTTTTTTTGTGCTAATGTGGTTACTAAAGAATGTTGTTGCTCATTTCTCATATTTATTATATGAGGCCCTTTTTTAACTTCGCCAGTGTGGTGATGATGGTTATTTCCAATAACCAATCAAAAGGTTGATGTGATACACATATCACAATGAAAACTCATGAGGATTTCTATGATCATATCACAGAAGAACTATACTGTGGGTTTTTTTGTTGTTGTTTTGGTTTTGGGTTTTTTGGCTTTCTTTCAGAACTGATTTGCTATGAATAAGGGATGCTGTTTCCATCACTGGCAATGAGCTCAGCAGACAGGGTATTAGATTATATTCAGGAAGCTTTGCTCAGTTCTATCCTCAAGCTGTTAAATTCCAACATTTATAAAGTTTATTCTGTGAAACAAATCACATCCTATTTTTCTTCTTCCTCAGTACAACATGAATAAAATTTAGCAGTAACAGAGAACTTCCATCACACTGGAACCTTTTTCAGATGTGTAGTTAGGGGAAGTCGACTTTATTCGAAATTCTAGCTTAAAGCTTATGTTACATTTGCTTTTCATGTTTCAAACAATTAAAACACAGTATGTGCAAAATCTGAAGACTGGCAATTTACAGTAAGTTCTTTGCAGAACACGGTGAGCCCTCAAATGGAATAATTCATCTGGACAGCCTTCTATATGAATATTTCTTCCTTGTAAGAAAAAATAATCTATTTTATCATGTCACAATAGTTTCACTGTTATAAATTATTTTCCTAGTGATAGCATCTGTGATATCATATACAAGTTCATTGATATTTAACATCACAGTTATACCACTTTTAAAATTCAGGAGCTGATGTACCAGTGCTGTAACTATTCTAGCTTTCCTTGCAACAGATGAATTTATTCATGTTACCCTCTTTTTAGGAGATAGAATGATTTGTGTGTGTATGTTTGCACTCACATGCAAAATTGCACTGGCCAATGAGCACTTAACCTTTTGCTGCGTTTATAATGTCATAACACTGTTTTAAAAGTGTGTAACAGCTTGGTGGGCAGTAAGTGCTGCCTGTGGGCTGTTGCTGGACCTGTGTGCACGTACATTATGCGCAGAGATGCTGATCATCCAACTGCTACAGCTTCCCTGTCATTGCAGGCAAAGACGGAATAGCAACTGGCTGTTCTACAGTAACCAAGAGAAAGTCATTCAGGGTATTTCTGGTTTTTGTGATGCATTAAAACAGCCATACTTAAGCTATAGAGCGTGATTTTCGTTTAAAATTAAATATAGTAATACACTGAAATTAGTAAGCTTAGAAAAGCTGTCTGCAGACTGAAAAAAGCATGCTGTAGCGGAGACTGGGTCTACCTGTGAGCATGTACAGTGCTTTACCAGAGCCTTGGTTGAGGTCCATGGGCTTTTCTCTACTACTGAATCAGAAGTGAAGCTCTGCACTGACACATCACTCCATTCAGCAGTACAATGATTATGTCTCCATTTGTGTGATAAACTCTGTCTGAATTACTGATCAGAAGTAGGGCTGCTTGACTCTTTCCAGAAAATCTTTTTTATGAGGTTTGCTCTCAATATTGCACCTGGGCGTGTTTCAATTACTTACTAAGGAAACTTCATTGACTTAAAAGGACCTCTCTACACCTGAAACATGCCCCCAAATTGAAATGAGAAACATTTCTGTCAGGTTTGTCTCCAGCAGTTGATAAGTGCTCTCTCCTACTTAATTAAAACTCTTTTAAGATATGGTGCCTTGCCATATCAGGATAACATTATAGCAATGAGCAATATGCCCTATAGAAAGACATTTCTTTAATCTATCCTGTCATTTCCTACTTATATTTATTTTGCCAGCAAAATATTTTGGAGAAGGAATTCCTAGGTTAAGCACAAAACCATTAAACTAATGATCACCAATTTGATGAAAATACTGGCTTCTCTCAGACTAAATTAAAAATCATTTGCAATATCATAACAACTTTTTATACATAGTTTGCTCAGGGCATTTCTCAGCAACAACTGAAGCATCCAAAACACAGTGCTATACTAACCACTATGAAAAAAATCAACTACCTGAGCCAAAACCAGCCCAGAAGTGTTGGGTTGTTTCTTCAAATTCTAGTCATTGATTTCTTAGAAAACTATTACACACTGTGCTGTAAAGAGTGACTGGGCATTTTAGAGAGATGGACTGAAAATTTAAGACCCCCTGGGATTCAGCTTTTGTACCTGACTGCAACTACAAGTCCTGATTCCTTCTAACCAACCACTTAAATCTGAGTTGGCAATGGGTAGACAATGTATATGAGCCATTACTCTGTCAGAGTGGTAATGTAGTTGATTACTACAGGGACAAATACAGCTGCACAGGGTCAAGTTTCCAGGACATTGATTCATGCAGGATACAAAGAAGTGCTGGAACAATCTCCAGGGGTGCTGCTAAGGAGCAGAGTATGAGCAGTATTAAAAAATTGTATGCAAAGGAAAGACACAGGTGTCATGTATCACAGTTCTTGGAAAATAAGATGGCTGGAAGTAAAACCAAATTTTTGATAGAACTGATGGCTTGGTTGGATCCAACTGAAAAAGTTTCTTAAGTCAACAACCATTCAAGCTAATTCCTTTGTAAAGCTTTTCTGTGCTTCTTAAATTTAACTTCTCAGCAGGGCTTGAGAGAAGGTGAGGGCTGATCAGGAAACCTTTACAGTTAAGGCTAGTGAAGGAGGACACCTGTTACGTAGCTTTGGCTGTGACACCAGGTCTTCCCAGAACAATGAGCTCTGCCAGTGAACAGACTGACCCCACACGTTTGTTTTTTAAATGTGTGTCTGGCTGTGGATCAACACACTAAAGTGATTGCATCAATGTGTTTAAATAGTAAGTTACAAAAGCTGAATGCCCAGTAGTTCTTTAAGCCTTTAAATGTGTATATTACACAGCCAGCTAATAGTCTTCAGCCAGAACTGCCAATGCTTTCCTCTCTAACAGACCCACACTCTCCAATGAGATATGGGCAATGAGTGTTTATAAGCAGGAAGAGCCTTGGCTGGCATATACTCTATAAAGAAAGGGGAAAATTCAGTCAATTTTCAATATGCCTGCATAGTTTTGGCATAATCTCTTCTTTTACCTGGAAGATGATAAGAAAGAATGGGAAGAAAACATCATGAAATTGTTTTGTTCACCTCTTTGTGTTAGGCCCTGCTTTACCCTTTGATGCCTGCCCCTTGCCTTGTGCTTCACCAATTCCACCATGCTGCAGCATCTTTCCTGATCTGTAATTCCTGGTATGGGCTTTTCTTGGCCACCATCTCTTCTTGAGCAGGGAAGGAGAGGTGCTGATGTGCTGTGCTGTATCGTGACAGCTTTGCTGCCGAAAGTGCAGCTGAGTGGCAGCTCTCTGTATTCCTCCTACCACGGCATTTCACCTGGAAGAGGATCTGAGGCATAATATGGTCCTCAGAGCATGACAGATTAGAGACTTTCTAAAAATGCTGGAAAAGATGAATTTGGGCAAATAGAAACTGCAAAGAAATTGATTTGCTGAACTGTTTGATACCAAATATTAACTGTGCCTCCCAAGAACACCAAGTCAGTTGTATAGCCTTTATTATTAAAAATATTTGAGCTATTGCAAAACTATTTTTAAGCCATCATCACTTTAATCTGTCAGGATATCCAATAATTTTCTAAAATAAGGCTGTGTCTCAGTATCTTCTGCTCTCCAAAATCTATCAGAGACATGAATCTCTAATACTTCACAAAAGTTTAATTTTCATTCTACTCTTGAGTTGCAGAGAAAGGAAAGCAATATATTCTCTGTGCTGACTCTTAGAAACACTTGAATGAGCATCAAACTGTTTTACATCACATACTGCTTACATCATGCATTTTATTCATGGTCTTATTGAATTTATTTTTCTTAGTCTTCATGGGCTTGCTGAGCACACAAATAATTTATCTACATCAGCCCTTAAATGCAATGTTCCCATGTAAATTTCTAAATACAAAAGAATATACGGAGGCAAATGAGTTCAGTCTATTGAAATGGATGCATGATTTTCTATTATTCAGCTGAGTTTTTATCTTCCTATCAAACTAAATTTTATCACCTTTAGGACTGGCATTAAACCAGGCTCAGATATAATCCTTAGATCCTGGCTTTAAGGAGGGAAGAAGAGAATTCAGGCAGATCTGGCAAAATTAGAGCCACAAGATTCCTGCAAAAAGAGCCACTGCAGCCATGGCTTCCACTTTATATTTAATTTGAAGGATACAACTTAGTTGTTTTGTTAATTATGAACACCAAACCTTTCCTCCTTAAGAGCTTTCATAGAGACATTTTGAAACATTTTAAAGTGGGGATGGAGAAGCATAAATTGTACAGGTTTGGCAGACAGCCTGGGAAGCCTAAAGAAAACAATGTACTTGACTGTCCTTTTCTATCTGTTGACTGACACTAGAAGGAAGAAAATAATTTTTGCTTTGAAGAGAAAATGTCATCTAGCCATTAATATTTATGTTGTGCTGTGTGGGTAGTGGAGGTTATGAATGACATTCAATCATCCAAATATTGGTACCCGGTATCGTTTGAAATGTGTTAGGGTATCCTACCTGCCCCACATCTGCTGCTCTGAAAGGGTGTAGGTCTTCTGTGGTTCCTTCATCTACAAGATCTATGCATGCAGGCATGCTCAGGGCTTCTTAAATGGCACTGGGCACCTGCATTTTGGCAATAAGGATAAGGTCACCACTGACAGTAACAGGAGTGCGGACACAAGGTCCTCATGTAAAAAAACCTACAGCTTTCTCCCCCTCCTCCTTTTTCTCTCCTCCTTCTGTTTCTGCACTAAAAAGTCCTTCTCTGACACTCTTATTGCTGTGTTCAACCAGGATGTTAAAGCAGCCAAAGTCCAGGATCAACTTTCATTATATGCAAATCTCATTCCAACAGCAAAAGGGATTCAGTTACATTAGAGACAATCAGAATTTATCAGAATATACCCGTGTATTTTCAAAGACTTCAGTACTTTTGACTAAGTCTCCAATTAATGAATATCAGAATGATATTCTGTCCCCATTTATGTGTCTAACTGAAATGTTTTGAGAACTTAGAAAACAAACCATCACATTCTATGAACATTCTATGAAATTTACTCCTCTAGCCAATTCATGTACAGCAGGGTTTAGACCACCTGCTGTTCCCTACCTAAATTGTTTGACTAAATGGTATACACTTACATTCTGAACGAACCCACCATTTCACAAGTCTGTATAGGCCAGTTCCTCCTGGAAGCCATTTCCAAAGATATGAAGGAGAAGCAGGTGGTTGAGAGTAGTCAGCATCAATTTATGGAGAGGAAAGCATATTTAAACAGACTGACAGCCTTCTACTTTGAGATGGTGGCTTGGTGGGTGCTCTAGCTGACTGTGCTCCGAGCAGGGGTATTGGACTGAATGATCTCCAGAGGTCCCTTCCAATCTCAGTAATTCTGTTGCTCTGGGTTGAAGTCTATCTGATGTTGACAAATCCTCTGCAATCTACATGAGATGGTGAAAAGCGCTTTATAACCCTACATGGCTCAGACTGAGGTTATCTTCCTGACAGGTTTAGCAAACTAAACTTACTGGTGATGTTACTGCCCTCATTGCTGAAGCCCAGTTTCACTCTTACATTTCATATTGTCTGCAGACGCAGCAAGGTAAAAACCAGAAAAATGCACACAAAAGGGGTGGTATTTCTCTTTTGTGTGAAGGCTGTGTCATTCTGCTTGCTAGCGTTTAAAGCAACAGTCCAAAAATTAAGACTGTGGGGAGTACTAAAGTCAGCTGATTTTTTGAATATATATATGTATATATATTTGTTTCAATACCAGATGGATAGAGACTTATGGTTCTTGCTGCATTGATTTTCTGTGGTAATGAAAACTGTGGATAAAGGATTTGTTCTGGTTTTGTGACAACATGTGCAGGAAGATTTAACAGCTTTAATTTGTTTTAGATTAAAGAAACATTCCTTCAGAATAAATATTTTCATTGAAACAATATAAGAAAGGATATTTTCTTTTATGAGATGTTTATTTACTAATTTTCCTGCTGAGAATTTTCTTCTGAAAAATGCCAAATAACAGCAATGGAAACTGGTGTTTTTGCTTTGCACAGATCAGGAAGAGTGTGAGAGCTTTGTTGTCAGCTTCCACGTGGTGTCAACAAGGTCAGTCCCCTGTTATACAGTCCCACATGCCATTTATAATGCTGCATCTCAACAGAAATGACACACCTTGTGCTAACAAACTGCCTAGTTGCTCATGTTCCCATTCTGTTCTTACTACTTACTGAGTCAGGATTGAAATTCCTTAGTGAAATATGCTGTGTCACCGCTCTCCCTCCCAATTCACAAGCACATCCACATTCATGCATCCCTTGAATATTAGCACAGGCCTTATATTTGCCTGATATACCCCCTATGCTTTCCTCTCCACCTCCCCTGCCCCATAGTGGCTATACCCATCTGTGGGTGTATGTCTGCTTATGCGTGATTGTCCCCTTCTTACATTTCTTCTCCTTTTTCTTGTGCTTGCTGCTGACTGGTACACTCTGACCCCTCATTTTCCCTTCCTTTGTCCATTCTCCTAAACATCTCATAATAAGTTTCAGATAATCCCTCAAAACCCTTTCAAAAGCCCATCAGAAGTTTCACAGAAGTCCTCTGAAATATCCCCCAGTGCTCATGATAATCATGTTTTCCTTCCTTATTAGTTACACAGTTCAGGTGACCCTCCTCAAGGCTGTGCCTGAGCAGTTCCCTTAGTGATCATTAATCAGTGGCCAAAGAGCTCTGGTCTTTGTTGTGGTCACTTTTCTTTTCCTTTCATCACTTGTTTTTTATTTGTTTAGTACTGAATAGTCCTTAACTAAATAACGTAATGAACTAGATGCTCGGTTCTACCTACCTTTAAAAAATGCATTGCATGTGTATGTCCACATTGGCTCCCAACACTCAAAGGAGAGTAGGGCACAATATGAAGCTTTTCCAAAGCCCCACACTGTCATTAAAGGCACTCGCAGTGGGTGGGCGGTACTGGTTCTTCTGAAGGCAGAAATCCGACACTGAAGGTTGGATTAATTCATAAGGATACGTATCCTTGCCACTGCCTAGGGAGCTGTGCAACACACGATCCACATCACGCAAAATATTTAACATTTTGATTCCAGAAAGCACACCCCTCGAGAGCTGGATTCCTGACCTCAGACTTCACCCCTTTAAAGCTGCTTAGGTACAGCACTAGCAACTCTGGTTTTCTGACTAGCTGGTGGGTAAAGATCAGCTAAAATTTAGTATTAATTTAAGTGCATTTTGTAGATCAGTTCTTTGGATTTGGCCTTTGAAATGTACTGCTAAATGGTAGGTCAAAGGTTATAAGTTATAATAGAAAGTTGGCAGAATCCATTCAGAAATTAACATTTATATAGTTTCCATCTGAGCTTCTGGTATAAAGCAAGTTTTGTACCAGAAGGCTAATTTGTACTGAGAAATTGATTATGCTTTGTGAATGTGACATAGGTTACAGTATTAGTCTCCTTCCTCGGGAAGTCTCTCCCAGACAGGCAGGTCCCTACTTTTCATATGTGAATTCATAAAATAGTGGCATTTAATGTATCCTCATGTAAAAGCACATGTTGAGCCATAGTGTTAGTATAAAAGCCTGTGAAGCATAAAAGCCATAACCATAGAGCTTACAATTGGTCAAAATGTGATAAGCTCAGATCTAGCAGGCTCATTGTGACATTCATTCAAAGAGGCTTGTGAGCTCACTCCCGGATTAAGTGATATTTGAGGGGATTTCTTAGTTTATTCTTATCATAGAATCATATGATGTCCTAGTTTCAATTTGCATATAATCAACTTTGTATAATGACTAGTCTTTTATTAAAAATGTACCAGAAGAAATACTGTGTTTTCTCAAAGAGAAACGATGATTTTTCAGAAAAGCAAGGGACTTTATTTTAAATGAGTACTTAATTTTGCACTTCTCTGCTTTAAAAATCCCCACATAATTCCATTTATTTTGTAGGTCATCAAGAGATGACTCAGACTGCATTCTGCATTGCTCTGCTCAGGGCTTCTCACTGGAGGTCTCCTTCTTTTGATTCGTCTCTTTTGGTCCAGCTTCATGTTTAGAGTCCCAGGATTTATCCAAATTCTTTAGAATCACAGAATAGTTAGGGTTGGAAAGGACCTTAATATCATCTGGTTCTAACCCTTGGCCATGGCAGGATGCCTTCACACAGTACTCCAAGTGCAGTCTCAAGAGAGTAGAATAAAGCGGCAGGATCACCTCCTTCGAGCTGCTGGTCACGCTTATTTTGATGCAGCCCAGGATACGGTTGGCTTTCTGGGCTGCGAGCGTTTCCTGGGTTCAGCAGTAGCAGCCATTTTTCTCCTTCTTAGTAGCTGGTGCAGTGCTGTGTTTTTGACTTTCAGCCTG